>VDFB02039488.1:0-11407 GCA_007258455.2 Sequoia sempervirens
TGTGTACCAAAGTGGCATCATGATCCTGAGGGTTTCTTTGCTCTTTTCAAACAAAGAATAAAAGCTAGAAAATTTGCATGAGTTCAATTTCCCTGAAGACTTGATTAGAAATGAATTTGATTTGAATAGACAGGAGTTGAGCAAGGAGAAATAGATAGCTTATGGTAAGCTACTAGATGTTGTGTAGAAAATGGATCTGAAATATGATCCACTGTTGGAGTTCAGTCCCCACCATAAGAAAATTGATTTTTTGATGGGAAACTTCAAGGAAATTATGGGCACATTGAGGGAGAAAAGATAGGCCAGAATTAGTCAGGTGTGCAAAGAGCAAGGGGTTACCCGGACCATTCAAACAAACCCGACATACCCAGCCCTCTGGAAAAGGTATTTATTCTGGGAGGAAAATGATAGTAGCGGTGATGAAGAGAAGAAGTGGGCAGTCAAGGAAAATAGATGAAAGTGCCTCCACAGCCAAATTCGAAATTCAAAGTGCTGGGGAAATCAAGGTATTGATTTAGAATCATCACCAGAAGATAATCCTCATCACCACCATCTGAGCCAAGCCCTAAGAGGCAAAGAATTGATCAACCACAGCAGGATCTGATGGATGAGATTATTGTTACTGATCAAGACATGGAAGTTGGTATGTCTTCCCTCTAGGCAGTGAAATTAGTTTTATCTGATTTAGATATGAAAGGTAAAAGTGTACAAGATGCAAGAATGGAGGCATGCAAGGAGTTTCTAGATGACAATACATTTGTAAAAACTCTTGTATTCTTGCAATTGTTATGGAGGATGAAGTTTGAAGAGTATCAAGATAAATGTAGGCAGAGAAGAGAACTAAGGCCTGACAGGTTAGACCAGGAGAATGATGAGGATGCAAAATCTGAATTAATAGAAGAATTCAAGAACATCACTCCTGAAGAAGGAAGGAAACTGGTGAGTCAGGCTGGTGTATTAATTCTTCCTGAATGAGACATTGCATATGCAGTAGCCTTTAATGCTATTATGAAGTCTAAGAATCCCTTTCAAGACTCTAAAGAAGAGGTCAAGGTAGCATTGCAAAACTCTTCTTTCAGTGAGGAATATGAAACTCTAGCAATTTGGGCATTGGCCCCACAAGGGAGAAAACCAGATGTTTCTGATATTAATCCAAATTTCAAGGGAGGATTGATAATAAAGAGAGCTTCAGATACCTCAACCATTGAGGCCACTAATTTGACTGTGAATGTGGCCAAATTGGCCCAAAAGACTGTTGAAAGGGAGGAAGTTGAAAGGAAGAGCTTAATGGAAAAATATAACCTTTTGATTGAGGAGTACAGCAAGATGCAGCAAAAAAATGTTGAGTTGCAAACTGAAGTGGAGAGGTTTAGGTATAAGCAGATTGGGGAGACATCAAGTGCTCCAGGAACCAGTACATTACCTTCCACAGCAGGGTCAATGCCTCCTACTTCTCCAATTGTTTCCACACCAGGATCTCCCAGTTAGAATTCTATCCTCACCCTTTCTCTAGAGGAAGTTGAAGAAGAAATAGAGTGTTCTGTTGATCCTACAAAGAAGCAACTCTTGCAAAAAATTGATGAATTGCAGGCATCATTAAACAAAAGTGAGGAGGGATCTCTCTAAAAGTAAAAGGAAATTGTTACTACTGTTTTGAGGCATTTAAATGAAAAGGTTGATAGAAAATTGTTATCTATACATTCTTTATATTTTTCACTATTAGCAGCAATAAAGAATATTGATAGGGATCAGGAAGTAACGATACCAATAATTGAAAATTGGATCCCTAGGGCCAGTGATCTGGATATCATGTATAATGCCTCAAGGTTTGATATAAATAATAGGCCCCAATCATTAAATCCTACTCATGTGTTAGTAAAATCATTGCAAGGTTTTCAGACCTTACCAGATGACTTGAGTAGGAAGATTATGGAGCTGGTGAAGAATTTTAATGATTGGGGTAACACATTGTTACCTGATATAATTGATGAGCAGGGGAAAATCGGGTCATTTCAACAATGGCAGGCTCAAGCAAGTGAGGCCATCAATGATCAAATCAATTCAATTTGTGATGAGTCAGACTATGATTTGTTGGTGAGTTGTATGGACAAAATCATTAGTACCAGCTCATTTTTTGAATCTTTTGAAAGGGATGCAAATCAAGTAGAGGTAAAATACACACCTTATAATACCAAGGGGGATGAGGTAATTAATTTTGACTGGCCGACTGATGATGAGTACCAAAATTGGATAACTAAATATTTGACTGAGGAGGAGTAAAAGGAGTGAACTACTAATAGGTGGTAGATCAGATGCTGCAGTTGCAACGGTTCTAGTTTTGTGTTGACGACTTTCTCGGTGTGGTTTTCTTGTGGTTTTTTGCATCAATGTTCCTTAGTTGATATGATGAACAAGAATATTTTTCAAGGTGGTGGCTATTGTAACAAATTTTGGAATATCACCAAGTGCTCCAATTGACTGGTGACAGGTGTACTTTCTGGCCCGGTGCTTGTTTTCTCCTTCATTTTCTATAAGAAGTATTTCAAGGCCAGAAGTATAGGTTAGCAAGTTAGATAATTTTTGTCGAGTCTAGGTGAAGTTGTACAATGAATTGTAAAGTCGATGGTTTTAAGAAATGCAATTTGAGTTTTTTAGTCATTCTATAATGAGTTTTGAGTTAGAGAGATTTAATGTTGTACTCTTGATTACTAGCATTTGAGTTGAAATGAAATTTGGAAATCATGTCTCTCCATTAATACATGCATGTCCCCGAACTTTGAATGAAATAACTAGGGGTTTTATCCATCTCAGCATTGTGGTGTGCTTGGAGTTATTTTAGCTTTAATTCCGAAATTGTCCAAGAAATGTGAATGGGATTATGGCCGGAATATGTGTTGTATAAGGATTTGATAAGTAGTCTGGAGTTGGAATGCATGCGATGAAATTGTAATGCAATATTGTAAGGATCTTATATGTGATAGCTTGACAAATCTATTTATAAACCTCTAGATGCTTATGAATTTGACTCCTGCAATGGATATATGGCACTGATCTAAGTTGTAATTATTCGTGTAGTTCATTATTTGTTTGTCTTTGCTAAGAGCTTGCTACAAATTGCAAATCATTGACTATCTTATACAATGGATTGTGTTTAGTTATCTCACGCTCTAGATAGTTGATATTGTCTATGAACAACCAATTCTAGTTGATATTATCTTATCTTGTTGAGCTATTAAGTGAGATCATCTGTTATTGTTAATGTTGTTTATAATAGTAGTGCAGAGGTTGTAAACACATTAAAAGGGATCACCCTCACGGGTCTTAGAACTGGAAGTGTGAAGGCTGCAAGTCCTCGTTAGTTAGCCAGTCGCCAGGGCTACCTTCGATTTGAATTAGGAAATTCATAGGTGAATTAGAGGAACAAACACAGTTACATTGTCAAAGAACCAACATACGTCTGGCTTGAACAACCACCTCTGCAGGCCCGACTTTTAATCTTTTATGATCACATGAAACATAAAACACACTAATTTCAAGGTTGTTAACATGCTATCAAATGTTTTATTTTTTTACTTTTCAAAACAGTAAAAGTACATCATTAAATTAGTATGTAATGGCATAAAATTAAAACATCATGAATTAATTATGTAACCATAGAAGCTGAAATATAATTCTATCAAAGAGTGTATCAAATAAGATAATATAATTGCATAGCGTATACATTTCAATGTCATTGATCTTCTTCTTCATCCAACTCTTTGTCTGTATCATCCAATCCAGATTTGACATTGTAAGGATTGGTCATATCATCATCATCGTCATCGATATCAGTTTCAATAATGTCATCATCCACACGGATATCATCTTCATGACCATTAACTCCTACATCATCATGATCTAGTTCCTCCTCTTCGACATCTTCGTCAGGGACATCATCAACTAACTATTGATCCTGGTCATCATCTACATCATCTTCTTGTTCTTTGGTATCTTCTTCTTCCACCACATTATACTTTACCAGCCTTCCTCTTAGATCATGTCTAACAAAAAATGACCAACCCGGTTTACCTGGAACCTCTGAGTAAAATACCTGCTCACATTGGCTTGGAAGAACATAGGGCTCATTTCCAGCTCACTCAATCAACCTTGTATTAACTATGGTAAATCCATTATCATGTTCAATAATAGTTCTCTCATAATCATTTTCATTCAATTGTAGCTTGTTCCATAGGACGACGAATAGAATTAATCTGAAGGACTTAAAGTCACACTCAAGTGTATCATCCAAAATCCCATAGTATCAATTTTCTGAGACTTCTAGATGTATGTCGCTCTAGATGAAACATTAGTCACCTGAAAGACTACAGTTATACCAGAATCACAAGTTTTCTTCATGTCATCCAACATTTTGATTCAGAATTTATGACCATTGCACCACATAGCCTTGTGGTGTTTCACTTGGAATATGTCAAACATGTAAAAATTATTGCAATATTGTCAGTTGATAAACATATTTATTCTCGGCTGAATGTATGCAAAGAAAACAATCTCAACATATATATACATCAATATACTTGAAAATAATTAAATAATATGGATGATTAATATATTTATATGTACCTATTTATCTGTTAAACCATATGCTAAATCAATTTCCCTTTGTGTAACATTGGAATCTCCATTACGATGAGCTTCTTTAACCAATGAAGCCACACCTTCCCATGTTAATGCGCGACCAAATTGTTGACATTGTTCAATCCATACCGTCATCCAATCAAGATTGTTAGTGACATACAAATGTAGTGCATCCCACTCTCGACCAACTATACCAAAAAAAATTGAAATTCACAAATGACGTATAATTAGTTAAATACCACAGTATACGACCTTAATTTATAATTGATGTATATTGAAGATCAAAAATTAAATAAGTATAATATACATAAAAACCATATGTAAAATGTATTCCAATTAATCTCCATAACCATCTTATAATTACCTCTCACTTTCCTCAATCTACCTTTCCCCAACAGGTACTCCCCTTCGAATTTGTTAATGGAGTTGGGATCCCAAATGCGATCTACATGGATCTTTATTACAAACTTAGGAAGATATTCAGTAATGTATACCATGGTTTGGTATACCATATATCCCTCCACCATAGAACCCTCGGGATGTGCTCTTTGTCTAACCAAAGCCTTCAAAAATTTCAAGTGCCTCTCAACCATCCACATTGACCTTGTGTGTACAGGTCCACACAATTCAATCTCCTCAACTTGGTGTATGAGGTAGTGTTCTTGTGCATTGAAAAATGTCGAAGGTAGACAATTTTACATTTCACACATTGAATGAGGAATTTTTTCCTCTTTATTTATATCTTCTTTATGGATTTCTTTTGAATTGGCATCCATCTACCAGTGATTCAAAGGCACAAATATATTAACAATATTTAACAAAAATATACAATATATTACATAACAAGTAAAAAAAATGGCAATTATAAGATGTATACAACAAATTGAACAAATCTAGCTACTTACCTCATGTATTTTCCAAGATCATATATAACTTGCTTGACATTGTTGTCAAAGTTGTCTGGGAGGGATAGAGGTAGAACGTACTGCAACAATTATGAAATGATCTTTTCATTATTTTTCCAAAAGTAGTAAACACAATACGCTGAAAAAATACATACATTATACAAATGTATATAATATACCCGGAATAATTACCTTAATGAGGCATAATCAATCATGCATTTTCATCCACGACCCATTCACCTGTTATTATATTATTGTTTATGTTAAATTGCACAAATTTTGTGGGAAATTGAATTTTTTGTATGACTTCTTTTATAGCATTGCTTTGTTGCTCTATTAATAACCAAGGAAAGGAATTTATATTAATTTGGTCTCCATCGCTATTTAATTGAATGACATTTTTCATTGCATGATTGGCTTCCTGAATGTCACTACAAATTTTGACAATTTTTCTTTGTCGTACCTTCCATCCAATATTTTCCATAACGTTTTTGTTATATTCTTTCTAATATGCATTGTATCAAAAAAATGCATAATTTGTAGAGTACCACTCGTAGAAACCTACTAAATTTTTTCTGGGATAACATATTTTAGTCCCACTGTGGGAAGCCATGAATTTGACCTTCATAAAGCACTCAGTTAAAAAAATTAACAATGACAATTATTGTCAATTACAACATGAGTAAACACAACACAAGATAAAAATATAAATTCAAAACATATCATATATGATAGAAAAACAATTTGATCTGATGTATAATCTTGACGATTAATTTTATTATATTCCAACTTCCATAGGTGAGGTGACATTCTTTGTGGTTTTGATGTAGTCTCCTCTTTCCCATTGAAAAGATGTTTTTCAGTAGTTTGATACTTATGATTTCTATGGAGGAAGTGCCTATACTCATCAAACACCCGCTTTCCTAAACTTGTTGAACGATGAGATTCCATCTTTGGACCACAAATTGGACATGCAAAATTTCCCTTTGTTTGAAGACCCGCAAGATTATATATAATTGGATTAAATATGTCAATTTTTTTAATTATATATAATTAATAGATTATTTTAAAACATGCATGATATCTACTTCATCAAATTAAATATTGTTAAAATATAGTCGAACGTTATAACATACCACAAAAATGTGTTAGCCCTGGGGCATCATGAATTGTCCATACAAGCATTGCATGGACTTGAAATTGTCTTTGTCCTATTGGTCTAGAGATGTCATGCATAGTGACGCCATTCCATAAATTTAGTAACTCATCAATAAGAAGCTCGATATATACATTCATATCTTTAATTTGGTACTTACCTAGTTGAATGAACATAAACATTACATAATTATTGTAACCATTTTACTGCAATATATATAAATTAATGTACATGGCTATTGAATGAAAAAAATATAAGTCATTATGCAACAAATAAGATAAATGAGATGCTACTACATTAAAGAAAATTGATGTAAATAAATACCTGGAACAATCATTGGCAACATTATGTGCTCCCTCTTTATTGACATCCATGGAGGAATGTTATTGTTGATAACAAAAATAGGCCACACTGAGTAAATAGATCTCAGCTCTCCAAATGGATTGACACCATCTGCTCCCAATGAAAGCCTGAGATTACGAGGTTCTTCTTTAAAGTGTGGACATTTTTCTTCCATGTCCCTAAATGTAGAACCATCCGCAGGCATTCGAAGAATGTCATCTCCACTTCTATTTCGTGCATGGTAATCCATAAATTGCGCTAAGCTTTCGCACCTAAATAATCGTTGCATACGTGGAATAATGGGAATATAAAGAAGAACCTTGTGAGACACCTTTTTTGTTAGTTGATCTATTTTATATCTATTGATATGACATTCTAGACATTCTGTTGCAAATTCCTGTTGTTTATGATATATAATATGATCATTGGGACATGCATCTATTGTTTGATACTCCATTCCAATATCTTTCATAATGGCACATAAATCTCGGTATGAGCGAAGTAAAATATTTGATGGTGGTAACAAAAATTCACCAATCAATCTACAAAAAAAAAAAAAATTCATATAAATAATATTAATGGTACATATTTCATCATTTATTTACTGTATTGAACTAACAACAATTATGAATTAAAAAAAAAGATAGCCTTATATATGGCATACCTTAACATCTGTGAATTGCTATGCGATAAAGCATTCGCCTTCAGTTCAACAACAACAATACAACGAGATTGTTTAGAGCCTTCATAAAGGGGCTTATATGCCTTCTCAAGTACAGATAAATCATGAACATCATCAAAGTCATCTTGATCATCATGATCAGCTCTACCATTAAATGTATCATGGATCAATGTATTCATACCATCATCTTCAATTTTCCGGCACGCAGTGTCTTCTTCCATAGGATCATTAACTTCATCTTGATAATCACGCTCCATGTTGATCCGCTTGCAAGAACCACATTCTTGACGGTGATAATCCATATCATCTTCCTAAGTTTACCCCACCTTTATAATAGTAGACACAAATAAACCATAGTCAAGTCAAGTAATTATATATATATATATATATATATATATAATGTTAAAACAATATAACATTTACAAATTCCAATCAATATAAGCACATATAATGAACAACTTGCAATGGGCCGATAATCATGCCCCCCCTTCAACATGACCATGAATTACCAATGTTTCTCGATTATTTGTGATCATCATCTAGATCTTTAAACCCTTGCAATTGTACAATAACATTCCCATCACCTTTCAGCATAATCTAGCCTATAATCTATCAAGTCTTCATTTTGTTCTGGACTAATATTATTTGACATGATTTTCTTTACCAAACTGACTGTTGTTCAAAAAAATATAAAACTCTACCTCAATAATTTTATTCATAGGCAATTAACATAATCTAATAATTCTGATATTTTACACCAAAAAAAAATTTTGGCAACCACCCTTGCAAAAGAAATGGTTTGAAGTTAATTTTAAAAAAGACTTTAAAATGTTAATTCCAAAACTTTATTAAATTCTAATTTTACTGTTCCAACCATTAAGACTCATAAAATTAGAATATTGAACTTCGTCACAAACTTCCTGCAACAGGTAGCGAGGCTAGTGGAAACAAGTGACCCATTCCTAGAGAACAACTCTCCAGAATCATCATTGCTTAATGTCCCAATGCAGATTTATCCTTTTAGTTAAAGATGCAATGTGTCACTTCTTATGACGAGCTTATCCCTAGGGCCCTCAACATTGAAAGAGCCCTAATAAAAAAACAACAGAAGCATTGGTAAGAGCATGATTAGGGTACAAACCCTAGGCCTCCGTAGAAACATAAACAATAACTATAGCGGATTAGTCAAGTTGCAATACCAGAAAGATTGAGACATTGTAGGTAATAACAAAATCTTACAATCTAAATATTGTAGCCAATAACAAGCACACTATGTAGCTTAGTGACATTTGTAAATGCAATCTACAGTAAGAAGAATGACATTCACTTGAGATGTGATAGTCAAAAAGAGGCTGAACAATGACAACATAATAAAGCTCAAACCTTGCATAGTAAAGTGGAGATTTTAATAGTGAGTTTCCTTACCCCCTTGCTGACCTTAAAGGTTATTCAAATGCTTTTGGTAGTGTTAGAAAAGGAAAATGCAATCAGGGAATGACTTTCCAAATGAAGTAACATTGGTAATCATAGGTTCAATGTTTCTTCTTAGCCATTAATGTATAATGGAGGTATTGGATTGCATGTTTGAGCAGTGTTTTGAGACTCATCAAAGATGGGAGAATAGTGAATAATACCTTGTGGACCTTGAAGTAGTGTCAATAAGGTTGAAGGATCTTAAGAACTACAATACCATGAAACAATGAGTCCCCTGTAGTAAGTAGGTAGTCTATAGGGCATAGTTTGATTTTATAGAAGGATGCTCATGAAAGGAATCTTCAGTGATAGTGAGTAGAGTTTGAGATTCTGACTAAAGGGTACAATACCGGTCTTAAGGAAGTTAGCAAAAGCGATAAATGTGCAAGAAAATCAAATGTACACAACAAAAAATTCTGTTATCTTCTATAATTCCCCTTGAGTGAAGACAAAAAATCATGTATCTTCGCAGTGAAAGGCAGTGACTTATAGGTCATTTAAACAACCATGATTTTAAAACATGCTTGTGTGCTTATGGAGGAGGCAAAATTTTAAGCAAAGGCAGTGAGTGGTGGTTTGGAACAATGGTAGGTATGAAGGACTTGCTTTATATGCATACTATGCAGTCTAGCTTAAGACAATGTTCTTAGAAGAGATTGAAGGTGGATTATGGAACTCAAGGGTTACCATGAAAAGGACTAAAGCAAAGATTGAGATCTATTTAAAAGCTATGGTCATGAAGATATTAAAGATGTCACATGCAAAACCCTAGTAGTTGGAGTAATGAATACAGTGCCAAAGAGGATAGTGTGCTAGGGCATATTTAGGAGATCTCCACATTATCTAATTACAAAGAAATACATCATTTATTTATTTTTTTAATTAAAAGAAACCATTCTAAACCCTATATAGGATACATTGATACTTCAAAAGCCTTTGAAGGAATTTGAGATTATGCAAATATATGTCAAGTAACATTCATAAGGTTTAGAATATTGATCACTCTTTAGAATAGCCCATTAAACATGGGTTGTGCTTGAATGCACTACATAATTGATATAACACAACCACTCTCCATATCAACCATATTTATAAGCTCTTTATTGCAGCAATAGGTAATCACTCTTCGATCATGCTATAATTACATCCTAACCTGTTAAACTTGAGACAACCTGAATGCACCCAATGATGATTGACACCTACATTATACAACCTAAATTAACTACATTATATGAGTGCCTCCATTTCTATCACAACATAGCCACATTAAACTTGGGTCACACATGAATGCATCATGTATTTGTTATAGCACAACTGTGCCACATGACCAATAGATTTATGGATCACATAATTACAATCACAAGAATCTGTTCCTTGGTTGTGATCTTATGGTGATTCCACACAACAAAATCTGGACATGAAATTCTCAAAACCCTTAACCTCTAAAAATGAAATCTGATGAGATGTCGCTTTAAAATATGATTTTCAAACCTAGAACTACAAATCTGACTTCACAAATGAATTCTACAAAAAGACAATGACTACCCTCAACCCGGGTGATATCTTGAATTTTTCTAATTTTTCCCAAGAAAAATCTCATCCTACTTCCACAAACACCTCTAAGTAGGAGCAAAACACTCAGTTTCTAATAAAATCAAAGCGTGAACTCACTTTTATGTCATTACAATTTGATTTTTTTTTTCTATTTTCATGTTTGTCGCACCTGATCTAAAATTAGGTTTCACATTTCACTTAACCCCGTGCTCACCAAATTTCGACGAATGTCAGGGATAAACTTTCAAAAAATTGAAAATTACACATCAAATTTTACAAGCACCCAACGAACATCGAATTTTACATATTTCATCAGACAGTTTCGTCAGATTTTGCAGTCAAATGAGTTAGTGTCATGATACTTGTACATATCAACAATATTAAATATGGGATATATCTATACTTGTTGGAAGTTCTATTTCATAAGCATTGGATGAAAAATTCCTTATGACCCTACATGGGCCTATCTTCTTCCAATTTAATTTATCGTATGTTCCCTATGGGAACCTCTCCTTTATCAAATGTGTCATAATTGTATCACCCACTTGGAAATCTTGTTCTCTTCTATGCATACCAGCTTGCTCTTCATGTTTGATGGCACTATTCTCCAAATACTCCTTCAATTTCCTTTGCAGCTTATGAATATATTCGACAAAGTCT
>VDFB02039490.1:0-20138 GCA_007258455.2 Sequoia sempervirens
TAAGTTGTTTGTTTTAGGGCAACTTTTTATATTTTTATAAAAATTACTTTCTCTAATATTACAATGTCCTATATAACATTTTAGCTTTATATATTTTTTCACATATGTTCTACTTTAGCTTTATGTATAGATAACTATAATTTATATATAGTATAACATTTTAGTTTTATGTATAGATATCTTAAATACATTAGTTTTCTGTATTTCAAGTTTGTAATAATTATCATAGTTTTGTTTAGTATATGCATGATATGTGGTATTCTGAACTTTAATTCCTGTTTTTAGGCTGCAAATAAGTATAATGATTTTTATAAGTTATCTGTACGGACGTACCCAGCCCCAAAAAAATGCATACTGGTGTACTGTAGCCACATACCTGTACCCTCATACCCAGCCCCAAAAAAATGCATACTCGTGTACTGTAACCACATACCTGTACCCATCCCTGATTCCAATTTCACAACTTAGAAGTAATGATACAAATTACAGCTATTATTTTTTGAACAAATATAGGCGCACATTTTTCAGTTACTCAAATGTTATTTTCTGTTCTTCATATGCTACTTCCAGCTCAAACTTAACAATCTAAAATTCAAAACATTTCTGACCCACTTGCAACAGGATTTATTCAATTTAAGATTGTAAATAAACAATAAACCAGGTAGTGCACTTGCCCTTGGGCTGTTAATAGCTTGATATTATATTGAATTTGGTCTAAATGCTTGCATTTGTAAATTATATCTAAGGAGAATCTCAAAGACACATTATATTAACCTAATTTGCTTTCCATCAAAGACCTGTGAGAAAATTGTCCAGCTATATATCTCAGTGAAGGAAATTATTTCTGTGCACATACTCAATCCTTTTATGATATTGAATTCAGTCTAAATGCAAGAATTTATAACTAAGGAGAATACATTAAATAAACCTGATTTGCTTTCCGTCCAAGACCCATGAGAAAATTGTCGGGCTTTATATCTCGGTGAAGGAAATGCTTGCTGTGCACATATTCAATCCTCTTAATCTGACAACAACAATAGCCAAACCATAATCATTTCTCTTGTGGAAATATCACAATATCAAATTTTCGGAAGTTATTCCGTCTAATAGAACTGTTTAGCCAAGAATAATACTTTTTAATGAAAAATATCACTCATAGTATTTTGACTGGCATTCAAGACACCAGGGAAAAAGATACCCACTAGCTGATCGGCAAGCATCAATACGGTCTTCAATGAGAGCTTTCTATTACAGTAATTGAATAAGTCTTCAAGACTTGGCCCAAGTAGATCAAGTACCATAACATTGTAATCACCTTCAACACCAAACCATCTTATATTTGGTACTCCGCCTGCTCAAAAACTGCTATAATTAGAGAGAATAGACCAAAAATAAAATTGAAAATTCCATGTAGAAACAATAGGAACACCTTAAGAAAGCAGTAAATAGTCAGCTAGTTGGACAACCAATGTTTCTAGTATTTACCTTCTACTCCTCCACCTTGCAGCATTCTGTACACTTTTGACTCATACAAAAGCTGAGGATGCTTAGTCTTCACACTTTCCTGTTTGACAGCATAAACCGTTAGAAAACGGCACATATAGAAAACTAATATCAAGATACACAAGGCACAATGCTTCTTCCACTCCTGACATAAGAAAAACAAATCACATAGATGTCATGTACTTTGTAGATTAAAATAGACACAGGACTCCCACAAAGATATAAAAATACAGATAGTAACAAGAAATATACTATTTTTGGAGTGTAGAAGAGTAGATAGGCTTACTCAAGCATTGTATGAATATTTATAGCTCAGTTAGGTTTCTGAAAAAACTTTAACAAGTTCTATCCATCTGCGATGTTTTCTACTTAAGTCCATCCAGTACCATATAATTTTTACCCTTATTCATACATTTGAAGCTTATTTTCCAAAACCAAACATGGAAAATTTGCCCCCTTTTCAAATTTCTGAACAAGGTGGCATCTCATACAAAATGCACTTTTCACCAGATCAGACACAGCAGCAAGTTACAAAAGATTCTCAGTTCTTTAATGTCCTTTCCAACTTTCAAGCTCTGCTGCCCACAAGACTAGAATAGCCTATGGACAGTACGTACAAGAAAACTTACAATACCCTGCTTCATTTTTTTCTCCAAACAGACAATAAATTACTGCCAATGTCAGTAACTATAAATTGTTGCAGCATCACCCCCATGACAGTCACTGCTTATTGCAGACACTGCTGAAAAAATTCTAGAACCAGACAAATTCAAGGCTATGGATGTCTAGCAAAAGCTAATATCAATGACAGGCAGTGAAAAAGAAGTCTGAATAAAACAAGCACTCAATTATAAATCATTGCAGCATCTTTGTCAAAGAAAGATACCATTGCCATTCACTACTTATTGCAGATACTGCTGAACAAATTCCAGACCAATTCAAGGCTGTGGATGTATAGCAAACAGTAATATCGATAAGGGGCAGTGCAAAAGAATTGTGAATAAAAACAAACACCCACATATGTAAATTGGATGGGACCTTTTGCAGTTTGAAGATCCAACAAATTTGGAGAGCTTATCAACCCTGCACATTTTTATCAACTGTGCTTTTTTCTGCTAAGGTAAATGAACTTACCAGTTTAATGCCAACTTCCTCATTTGTCAGAATATTGGTTCCTGAACAAACACCAACAGAAATAAGAGTCAGGAAACATAAAAAATAATGGTAAGCGATCAATAGGCCCTGCTCTAAATGCGGAATCGCATAAACGATAAAGCTTGCCGTTTCTTTTTCATAAAGAATGAACATAAATATACGTTATTGCAGCCCAGGCCAAGAAATATGAGAGGGAAACGCCTAGTTTCACCGCACGAATCCCTGGGTTTCAACATTACAGACTGGATCTGGAGGAAATATAAAAGATGACACTCCTCTGGCCACTACATTAATAATCCAGGTCCACCAATACTATTCTATATTTTTTACAGACTAATGTCAATAAACAAACCTCCAACATCTACAATTTGATAGCAATGCAAGAAATTATACAATCCTATATCAGCAGTTCAGAGATCCCATCACTTAAAAAATGAATGTAAGAATAACATAATAATAAAATCAAGAATTACGGGCACCCAACCATCAACTAAACATTACACTTACAAATAAAAATGGGTGTACCCGAACAAAGAAGGACATACCGAGATATATTTCCCCAAATGAACCGCTGCCAATTTTGCGCCCAAGTCTGTATTTCTCCCCTACCTTTGGTTCCATGAGTACCTCAACCACTGATGTGCTACAAAATTTTAGACTTAAATTATCTGACTCCAATCCAATATGGATCCAATTAATATGCCTTAATTTTATTTTGTTTTTCTCCAGTGGATCCTTTAAGGCTTGCAAGGCACGACCCATAAGCACAAAGAGCATGCATTGCCCTATTACAGATGAACTATTGTACTGCCTGTATTTTACACAAACCCAGAGAAAATCCTCAAAGACAATGATGACCCACTAGTGTAAATGATGTCTTGGCCCAATTCAGACATACCCGTTTCAGAGATTTGCAGCTAGCGTGTCTTTTAACCCCAAAATAGTCTGCACAAAATACATTTGCATTTCATAACACACATTTGGTCAAGAATATTCCAATCATCAACGATAAGCCTTTTATTATTTTTGTTTTAGATGTGAGCTTCTGTACTTGTGTTGTTCACAGCTTGTAGTCTCTCAAGGGGGTTTTCACTCCTGTGTTGGGAACATGAAAATTGCCATCCTAACTCTCTTATCTCCAGGGTGAGTTGAAACCCATTTGACTGCCATGGAGAAGCTTGGTTTAAGACATTTAAAATCCTACGGTGTTGTTAGGTGTGGGTCCAAAGGCCAACTAAGTGGCTCGCCCATAAGCCCTCTTCCTCAACCTTAACCAAACCCCAAAACGTAAATAGTTTAACTAATAATATCCAGATTTTTTAATATAAAGCTAGACACAGCAAGCGGAAACCCATGGAAAGGAAGGTCGCTGGAAACCCATGGAAAGGAATTCAGATTTTTTCTTCTTCGTGATTAATAGCTGTTTTTTTTGGGTTGTTTTCTTTTGTGCTTTTATTATGATAGGTAAGTAGGTTAAAAGATATTTATTTTTTATCTATAAATATATTGTAATTGGATTTTAATTTTGTTAGAAGATAATACGATTAAACTTTGTAATATGTTTGATAAGTCTTTACTGGTTATGGGACTCATGGTTCTCTAAGTTTATGTAGTACTTTACTTTGCATTGATTTGTTGTCTAGGTCACTAATAACAAGTTATCAACTAGTAATTTTAATGCTACCAATTATTGACATCAACCCCTCAATCACTTATTTTTCTAGTGTTCATTTTTCCCTAACATCACCTCGCTATTGTAGATCTCAAATGCAAAGTGTTAGGTGGCACAATCTCAATAGTTGCAAGTAGTCCTTTTATATTGGCACCTTAGTAGGCACCTTGGTGACCTTTCAATACTCTAAGACTATTGATTTCAATCTAAGAATGTTCCCCATTAGCTAATCTATCAATTGCTTGGCAAGCACATGACCAATTGGTTATTCAATGTTTAGCCTTAGTATGACATGTTGTATAGGTGTCAAAAGTTCAATTGTCATACAGTTAATATGTAGATGTTTAGTGGTGACACTATTTTTATTTGAGTGAGAGCCTAAGCCATGCTTGTTGTTGTGGTTGGTTTTATGTCATGTTTTAAGCGTTGTGATGAAACAACGTTATCGGAGATAGAGCAATTCCATTGCATTCATAATTCCAAGACCTTCTTACTTGAAAATGGACCATCAAGTTTATTTGAACCCTAAGCTAAATGGCATGCATAAGAGAAGATACCACAATGAAAAAAATAAGATAAGTGGCAAGCACACACTTTATAGGTTAAATGCCCACGAGGATTGACAATAGAGATTTTATTGTGTTTGTTGATCTCTAAAATTGATGTTAAAGAGGACAACCTTGGGAAGTTTCATAAGCATGGGACTAAATTGCGGTCTAAGAAACAACCTCTGAGATTTTAGAAGTCAACTCTTCATTTTTAGGGGGGGGAAATAAGAAAGGGAACTAAGCTACAAAACTACCCTAAGGCGATGCACCAAAATATTAATATGGTTCACTCCTAACAATGCATAATGTAGCTTAAACTTTATAAGCATTTACAAAACTCTAAAAGAGCAAACACATGATTCAAATTCTATAATATAAACATGAAGCTACGCACTACAAAAAAAAAATCAGAAATAACAGATAATAATTGATTTCACAATATTGAACACAAAACACCACATCCTCTTCATTGCTAGTGGAGAACAAATTACAAAGGCCATGAAGGCACAATTTAAAATATCCAATCTTTCCCATGAGGGGCACCTGTTAAGGTTTGAATGAAATCAAAAACTCTGCTACTTTCTATTAAAATGGTTTAAAACTATTACAATCACTTATTCCAACTCTCAAAAATCGTGAATCCCTTTAACAAGACAAAACTTCAAAATATATAGACCCTGGCTTTCTAGCCTGACAGAGTTTACAAGGCAATGAAAAGCAACCTAGGAGGCTTGGCATGCTTCCTCATGATGAGGTTGTGGCAACCACCTAACTAAAATAGGAGTGCTTTAATCGAGGCATGCAATGGCCATGATGTAGACAGTTACAATTTCAAAACACAGTGCGAACTCAATGTCTCCTAATTCATTTGTTGTTGAGAAGTGTTGTGATAATGTGTGTCCAGCTCCAAACTGCTCATGTAGCTTTTGTTATATGTGGGGCCTATTAGTTATAACCAATGGCACAACTCAAACTCTGACCAGAAAAATCTTCACTCTAACGAGTGTCGTGATGTCACATGGACAAAAGAACTCCCTTTAAATCGACCCCATTTGTGGATCCCTTTTACTAAATCACCCAATGGTACAACTTTTAAAACAAAAGAAACCTTCTTGCTCTTAAAAGAGCATTGTGTTGTCATATGGAAGCTCTACCTTTTCCCATGTTAGTCCATAATGTGGGCCCCCTTACAATTTTTCCAACTAATAGTGCAAGGGGATTGAGCAAGGCTCAAGCAATTCTCAAATTGAGTGTCATCATACAAAGTGGCACATTGAGGAGTAAGCACTACTCGAAAAGCTTTTGGTTGTTACTTTTGTCGATAGTGCACAAAGTCGCCACATGGCGAGTTGGCACTGCTCTTAAGGTTGTTGGAACCTTTTGTATGAAGAATAAGCACGGGACTGCCATGTGGCACTCTCCAATGAAGCTTTATTCAACCAAAACTTTGAAAGGGGAAACTTGAGGATTAAAGTCACCTATGTTATAAAAATACCTAACCTTTGAATACTTCTCGCAAAATTATGCCTCCTGATTAAAACCTTTAAAATGTGAACCTGTCCACAGTATTCAATGTCTATCACACTAATGAAACAAGCAAAGATAAGGTGTCAATCATTTGTTTTATCATTTGGTTGCAGTAATGTCAAGCCCCCGCCATGATAAAATTGCAACACTAAAATAGAAGAAAACCAAATGTTGAAATATAGTAAATAACATTATAAATATTAACAATATAAATGTTAACAATTTAAATATTATTATAATTATAATCATATAATATAATACTAAAATATAAATATATATATATATATATATACTAATATAAAAATAAATATATTAATAATAAATTCAATTTACAAATATAGTAATAAAATAAGAAACACATATATAAATATATTTTAATTCACCCAAGTTACTCATCATATTTTAAGAGGAACAATTAATATCCAAAGACAGCAATGCATTTGTTAGATAGCAGTGAATTTAATTAAGGATAAAGCAACATCTATATATAGTAGCGATTAGTACATATGAAGGCAACAATTACTCTATAAAAAGGTAGCACTTGAGAAAACATGATAAGGTAATGCTTGAATTTGAAGAGGGACGTGTCCCTCACCAAGGGACAAATATGTTGAACAATTATGTCTCTTCCTCCATCATGGGCAATATAAAAGGAGGGACATTTCCAAAGGAGTAGTATCATCATTTAATCATTTAGAAATAGATATCTGCACTCAAAAAAGTAGCAACCATTGTTATCTTAAGTGATTGGCATGCAATTGAATGTATATGCATTTAATATATAATTTTGATAGGCATCTAAATTTATATATATATAATTTCATAATAACTAAGATAAGAGAATTACTTGTCTAAATCGGTAGATAAGGAAGTGGGTAAGTGCACCAAGTTGTGACACAAAAATGGCTCTTAAGATGCCACTTTTTTTCTGAAATTAGTAAAGTCTACTGTTCACGAGAAAATGAAGATAGTTACACTCAAAATTTGGAGATGCAACAAGAACAAGAGTTGAAGTGCTCCGAGTCTACTTTCTAAGCTACTAATTTTTTTTTTAAATAATGAAGATTAAGGGTTTCAAAAAGGGGGGCCACTAAAAGTGGTCCTATTTTTATCAAAAAAATAGCATTAGTGTCTATTGAGGCCTCCCTTTTTTGTTAATTTTTTTTAGAATTTCAAAATCCGAACGGTGAGAAATTAGATAACACCATGTAGTATATCCTGATTCTTTCGACTAATTTTTGTTGTATTAAAGATATTATATCAAAAGAATTACAAAGTATATGATAATTCAGATTTCACACTGTTCAATAGAAACAAGAAAACCATGCAAGGTCACAAAATAAAGAAGACCACGCAGAGTCACAGCAAAAGGAAGACCACTCAGGGTCTGAGAACATGTTCACATATAGATTTCTACCCAAAATTAAGACTTATCAAAACAAATTTACCACTTTTTCTAATACATCAGACTTAGTATCTTCACACATTCTGAACTCAAGGAGGGAGACTATCAAAAGTTCCTTCTCTCTATAATCCTCTAGATCTTCCCAGCCAATAGGTGGATTGAAATCTGAAATATTTTCATTAGAACCCACCACCTTCACCGTGAAGTCTTCTCCTTCGTTGATGTGGAAGCTTGGACCTTTTTGGAATCTTAGATCCTTCTCAAAAGTCTCAACTGAATATTTCCAATTGTACTTCTTTTGGAACTCCAAGTATCCCTTCAAGAATGGGATATTATCCAATTTGTTAAACAACCAACGTTGTCCATATTTGATTTTTGATTTGTTGATTATGCCTTCTTTCAGCAACCTAATGAACTTGCTTTTGGATACCTCCATTGTTAAAGTGACATCAAAATGCAATTAGGAAATGACAAGGACAGATTGAAGGTTGATGTCTTCCGCCTCTTGAGTATTATGGACCACCATGAGACCATTCTTTGTGACCTGGAGAGCTACAACATCATAAATCACCCATGATTGGTGCCTATCTTCACCAACAACTCCTGCAGCTTTGTTGAAGACTCGTTGGAATTCCTTTAACGTCCTTAGAAAGTTCTCTGCATCACCCAGATTGTGTCTAAATTTAGCTTCAGATTTGTTTTCCATCCCACCACTGTTTGTGATCAATCTCCTGATAATTGCTAATGATATCTCCAATGTCGCATTTACCTACAAAGCAACAATAAGATATGTGAGTCTCTTATTTGACTCAATAAGCCCTCTCTTGCCCCCTTGGAATCTTTCCTCATTCCTAACCTTCCATAAGTACCAAAGAATTTCAATTGTAAGAATATCCCAAAAACATTTATAATCTTTTGGAATAATTCTACAAATGAACACTATTTCATACCAATTAATCTGTCCATATTCATTCCATATGAGAATTTCATTACAAAATATATTCCAAACCTCTTTAGCGTAAAAGCACTCAAAGAAAATATGCATTATTGTTTCAAGTGTCCTGCAAATACTGCACATACTCACTTCATTCTGATTAGTCTTATAAGAAAATTTTTGTAGCAACAGCTGCCACATAAACATGCCTTCTTTGGCTCAATAATATTTTTCCATAAAGATAAGATCATTTTTCCAACTAGCATCAGTTAGATTAATATTCCAGCAAGCATTAACATGGTCCTGAATAGCATTAGTATTAGTAAGCTCTTTATAAACACTTTTAGCTTTAATTTCATGTAACGTAGAACCATCCTTCCAAACCAAATCACCAGAAATTACATCAGAAACAATCTCACTGCCAGCAAGATTCAAAGGGAAAGAAGCATTTTTGTAGGAGTCCAAGATGGTATTATAGGTTCTAGTGTTAAAGCTACCCAACTGAAACTCCTCAACCAACTTGACCAAAGTTTTGATTTGCCCATTTTCAAGGAGGTTAAGGAGGTTTGAATATCGGCAAGGCTCCACTTTTTGGCAGAGCACCCTTGTAGCAGCACCAAGGGCTTACTGTTATGCTCTAAATTCCACCATGGGGAGCAAGATGAATGGCATCTAAAATCATTGTTGATGGTGATATTGCAGTTTTTAAACCCAACTTGATGTTTCACTAATTCCCAGGCCTTCCATAAATTTTTGAAAACAAGGGATTCGACTGTTGTCATGGGGTGTTTACCCATCAGAATGTCACAAAAGGGCAGTTTCTTCCAAGATTTATCCTATTTGGGGGAAGCACGGAGGATATTGTTCACCAGAACCTTTCACGGTTCCCCACCAAATGTAGCCTTTGCAATCCACTTTGTAGCCAGGGCAATGCCTTGGGATCTAAGATCTTTTAACCCCAACACCCCCCCTCATTTTGTCAATGCAACACCAATCCCACCTTACAACGTGCCTTTTCTTCTTTCCTTTTCCATCCAACCACAGAAAGGCCCTAATCTTTTTTTGAATTTCAAACACCTAATAGCTACAGAAGAGCCATACTGAAGCGAAGTAGATGCTATAGAAGGAAAGAATCTTTTGGAAAACTTGCAATCTCCCAAAAAAAGACAGATACTGTCTTTTCCAGTTTTTTGTCAATCTTTGAGTTGATCCAGAGCCACATCTCTTTAAGATTGGGGCTGACAACAAAAGGAATCCCAAGGTATCTCACAATTTTGTTTGGGCCCCCCATTGAAACTCATATTTCTGGAGCCAACTAGGGGGGTCTCAACCCAGCCAAGAAAGCAAGACTTGGCAATGGCAACTTTGGCACCAATAGTCAAGCAAAATAAATCCAATTTCCCCAGAAGGGTCTCTAGGTTATTTTCATCTAGCTCAATGAAAATGGTGGTTTCATCCACGAACTGGATGTTTATTAGCTCATTATGGTTAGACAGGATTACCCCCTGAACCTTAGATGAAATTGTTATGTCTCTAAGAAAATAGTGTAAGGCATCAGATGCAATCACAAAAGTGCAGGGGCCAAAGGGCAACCTTGTCTAATGGATATGCCAAGATTGATCCCTTCTGAAAGAACATTGTTGACATCCACTTGTGCATTGGCATCGCAAAGGAGGACATCCACTACCTTGCAGAACTCCTTAGGAAACCCAAATGCTTCTAGAGTCATCCTTAGAAATGACCATTCAACTCTATCATAGGCTTTTTCAAAGTCCAACAACAACATAGTAGAGTTCTAACCTAATTGTTTTGACCATTCCATGGCTTCCCAGCTTGTGATCAAGTTCTCCAGGATATACCTACCTTTAATAAAACTGGTTTGAGTACTGTTTACAATCTTGAGGAGGATGTCAACCAATCTTAGAGCTAGTATTTTTGCCAAAATCTTGTAGGAAACATTTAGAAGCGTTATGGGACTCCAGTTTTTGATTAAATTTTTGTCTCCCCCTTTTGGGAGCAACTTGGTGATACCTTTGTTTATGTTCTTTCCCAACGATCCTTTCTCCAAGGCCTCTTGATACACCTACAAGAGGTCTTCACTTATCTATTCTTTAAATTACTTGAAGAATTCCACTAGGAGCCCATCGCAACCAGGCGATTTTTCATTATTCATGGAGTTGATGGCCTTCACAATTTCCTCCTTGGTGATGGCAGTCGCCAGCTTGGAAGCACAGTCTTGCCCAATCTTTTTGGGAATGATCATTTTGATACACTCCCTAGCATTCTTGTTGTTCTCCTCATTACTTTCAAAGGTAAAAAGTTTCTTGTAGAAGCTGTAGAATTGTTTTAGGATCTCCTCCTAAGAGGTGAATAGCTCTCCCTCCTCCTAAATTTGGCTGATCTGTTCCTTATGATTTTTTTCCCTAATGAAGTTAAAGAAGAACTTCGAGCCTTTGTCCCCATGGCATGGCCAATTTAGTTTGACTCTGATCTTGAGACCTTTAGTTTTCTTGGCTTGAAGATTTATGAGATTGTCCTTGCAATGAATCAACTCTTCATTAAGCACCAGGTTATCTAGTGCTTCCTGAATCTTGGACTATGCAAGCACTAACTCTTCTTGCAGTTTATTCTCATCATGCCTCGAGTCCTTGGTACATTTTCTCCCAATGACTTGAAGGAATTTTTTCCACGTGTCAACGTTATGCTCCCATCTTGAGATAACACTTTCCCCTTTCAACATCCAATTGTTAATCTCTCTAATAGAGGCAATTCCATCCTTGTAGTCAACATCCTGTAGTAGCTGAGTGTTGAGGATGAACTTTCCCCTTTTAGTCCCTTTCACCCTTGCATTCTTCCTTGTGCAAATGAAGGCTTTTATCAGGTGGTGGTCAGACAGGGTGAATGGGCATGTTGGCATATGGATTTGAGATATTTCTTATGGCTTCTAGTGTTGTCATTTATGGCAACTGGAGTCATTAGCGTGGTCCACAATTTAGATGTAGTTCATACCGGCAGAAAGCATGAAGAATAGGGTATTCAGTTAGTTAGTCGATTTGTATACTCTGTCGAATCATTATTTTGTGTTGTGGACCCCCAGGAAAGGTTGTTAAGCATGTATGTTACATTATTGGTAAATTTTGTGGTGTTGCAAAAATTAGTGTACGAGTTAAGAAATCTGGTAGAATGATTTATTGTCTATTTTCTCATTATGGTCAACTTGGTGTATATAGTGTGTCGTGGATGTATAAGGAGTAGTTGTTTTAATATTTCTTGTGTTGGGAATTTTGATTTGGGTCCCAGCTATAGTCTAGTCGACTTGTGTGGGTATGCATTAATTTTAATTGGTGAATCTGAGCCAACTATTGGAGAATATTTCATGTTTTGTTGAAGTCGACTTAAGTAATTAAAATCTTTGCTGGTGAATATATATATGAGATTGATAATTCATTTTTTTACGAGTGTGCATGATGTTGTAAGAAGGTGTGTGTTTGAAAAATTTTAGGGCAGTTGTATGAGCGTATATCAGAAGATCTATTGAGTGATTTTTTTCTTATGCAGCAGAAGGGTTGTTGTAGCATAGCAAAGCAGAAGTGCGAATTGGACAGAAGGTCCAGAATCTATTTTATGAGCTTCACCGAAATTGAATCCAGGCATTTGTAGATGTTATCTTCTTAGTTCATTTTTTTTTAATCACAAACATTTTTTAAGGCAGTGAGCCTTTCTTATTTTAAGCAGTGAGCTCTAGTGAGTGCGTCTAAATGCAAGTGCATTCCCTTTTGTTCATACTCTTAATAGAGTATAAATTGTGGATTAATCTTCATCGTGGTTTTTCCCCTAACAGGGTTTCCACATAAAAATATTGGTGTTATGGTGTCTTGATCATCTTGTTTATGTGCTTACATCTTTATTTTTATTTATGTGCTAAAAATGATTTAAGATCTGAATTGAAAGTTAAAATTGTTGAACACTGATTCACCCCCCCTCTTAGTGTTCCCTGAGTCCAACAATTGGTATCAGAGCAGGTTCCTCTTCAAAATTTTAACAGCTTGAGGTGGGTCTTGGATTACAACGGACTCTAGTGGTCTTCAACAACAACTTATGGTTGCACTTGATGATCTAGATCAGTCTAAAGCAAAAGTCATGGAATTAAGAGAAAATCTTGCGGATGCTGAGAAATTCATTCAATCACTGAAGGATACAATCAACGAGTCGAGAGAAAAGAGAAAGGAACTCTATGATCAACTGAAGCAAAAAGAAAATAAAAACTTGGAAGATGTTCACCCGAATCAGGCTCTAAAAGAGATAACTGAAGAATGTGAAAAACTTGCTAGAAGTAATGCTACTTTGAAGCTTGAGATGGAATATGTGGCAATGAAGTTAACTAAAGAGATTGAAGAAAGGAATAAGAATGAGGAGAATCTAGGTCAATCCTTGAAAGAAAAATCTGAAGAATGCAACAGAGTTAATAGTGGATTCATTCAGCTGGAGATTGAACTGCAACAATCCATAAACAATGAACAAGAGCTTGAGAGACAGATAGTTATCCTCAGAGATGAGCATGTTACTGCAAATGAGTTTAAGGAAAAGTTCAAGATCAATTATGTTAAGCTTGATGAGATGACTAAAGGACAAAAGGATGCAAATGATAAGTGAGGTCTTGGCTATTTGAAAGATGATAGCTCCAGATCTGAACAAAAGGACTCTGAAAAGAAAACTCAAAAGAACCAAGGCAGAAGATATCCTATAAGGCAACCCAATGCTCAGAAGTTTAATGGTTACTGCTTTGTTTGTAATAAATTTGGACATATGGCTTCTCAGTGTAGAAGTAAAATAAATTCTAGCAGTCCATCATTTTCTAGTCAGTGTTTTAATTGCAAGAAGTTTGGTCATAAGTCATTAGAATGCAGAAGTATGTATGTCAGTATAAGGAACATTAAATGCTATACTTGTGGAAGACTTGGGAATGTTGCTAATCAATGTAGATCAGGGGGTAACCTCTGGAATGAATGTCTCAAGCAAAGAAATTCGATATGCTACAATTGTAACAAATTTGGTCACATTGCAAGATTCTGCAAGAACATAAACATGGACATAAGAGGTCTAGTATATCAAGGAAGAAATTTATAGAAAGATGACAAAGGAAAAGGAAAAGCATATGTGGAAGAGATAAGAGATCAGATGAAGAAAACGTGGATAAAGAAAAGTGGATCTGATGAAGGTAATAAGACTGTACCGGAAGCTCGCTTCAGTAGTCCCTTCAAAAATTGATCTCAGGCCTTTGGCCTAGGGGTAGTTTTTCAAGAAAAATCATTTGATCCCCTATCGGTAGCTGGCACCGGAATGCAGGAAATTGTTAGTAGTAGTGGTAGAATTTTGCAAATGCATCAATGATCGCTTTTGCCAGAGAATGAAAAGTAGAAGGTCCGCAGATGAATTTTTCTCTTGTTGTTTGAGAAAACAGAGTTACCAGAACTCCTAGGGAAAAGTATTTAATGCAACTAAAACGTTAGATGTGCGAAGTTATAAAAGGGTGTTTGGAACCCTCATTTATCACCTTGCATCGAAGAAGATTAGAAGGAGATCTTTTGCAGTGAAATTTTGAAGGAGTCAAGAAAAATTGGCGGCGAATTCACCAGGTATTTTTGATCACTTGTTGAATTCCTAATTTTGTGCTCGAAAGAAAAACCTTGCTCAGTATGGAAAATGAAGCAAATTAAAGGAACAATAACTTTGGATGAATATAGTAGTCAGAAGGTCAGGGATGTAAGAAACTTGTTTCCAGCCGGTGAATTGAGGTGGCTTGAAGGTGCGAAACACAAGAGTTTGGACATATGGAATGAGTTTCCTTATTTTTCCAATGCAGAAGTGGTTTGGTTTATCTTGAACAAATTGGATGATGATATCCTTACTCTGGATAAACCCTATCAAATTTCAAAAGAATTAATCAAAAATTTGACAGGATTATGCAATATTGGAGATGTCCCGAAAAAGAAGTCGATTCAGAACGTTGAAGTTGAAGCCCTAACCAGAGTAATAGGAGATCAAAGGGCGCTAGTAATTTCAACAATCAAAGATCCATTGACAAGGTACATTGCATATGGAATTTCATACAAAATTTTCTTCAGAAATAGGGAAGGAGCAACCTCTGTAGGCGTAGTCTACATTGTGCACAAAATGATAATGGAAGATGAAGACTTTGATCTATGTGGATTGTTGAAGGATCAATTGATGGAAAATGTGCAATTGACGAAGGATATAGATTACTCTTTCAGGTTTGGTACCCTAGTTATATGCATTATGATGTATTTTTTGAATTGCTTACCTCTGAATGATAATGTGGTATGGAAGGAAAATATACCAGTTTGTAAGCAAATCTTTGAGCATTTCAACACTCTTGAAAATGGTGAACAAGCTTATGAAAACTTCTTTAGAAAGTTGTTTGGAAAGTTTGAAGTAGGTGGTGTTCCACTCTCGGTAAAAGCAATTGAAGTTGGATCTTCCTCCGGAAAGGCAGAGAAAAGGCAAAAAAGAGCAAGAGAGTTAGCTGATGACCCTCCTCCGGCACCTAAGTCAACAAAAGTTGAGGAAAAAGGTAAAGAACAAATGGTTTTGGATATAATCGATGAGGATTCTAATGAATACACACCAAGAGATGAACCAAAACCACTTGAACAGGATGTGATAATAGCAGAAGAAAGCAATGAAGAAGGTGCTTTATTCAAAGCAAAGATACTACAGATTATTCAGGAAGAAGATGGAATGCAAAAGATTGCTAACATATGGATAAATGAACCATCATATGAACAAGACTTCATTGAAGACACTCTAGGAAAATACTTTGTGGGCAATAACATTGAATTGGAGAGTTTACAAAATGTACTTCCAGAAGAATTAATTGAATGTATCAGGGAGGCTATGGACTCTGTGCCTCTAGATAGGAAAGAAGAAGAAATAATCTTACATTTGAAGGAGCAGTTTAGGCTATCTCTCACCAAACTAAAAAAGAAAATGAATGTGTTAAGGAAATACATTGACTCAGTAAATAAAATCTACAATTATTGTCTTAGGTGGCCTCATGTGGTTGGTAAATACAAGGACAAGTTAGAACAAATTGAGAATGAGTTGATCATAATTGGTCAGGATTACAACATGCTTTAGGACAAGGATGGAGTAGTTAAGAAGAAAATTCATGAGTTACAGGTTGAGCATGCAAAAGTTCACTTTGCCAGAAACACTCTGGAAAGTAAAGGATCAAACCGAATGCAGATTGGAGTAAATGACTGAAGTTCTAAAGAAAGGAGAAAAGCTAGTAGAAGCCATTACCGTTCATGAATCCCTTGTCCAAGTCATCAAAAGGACATCAGAAAACAATAGCTTGATAATAATGATTGGGATTATAGTAGATGCTTGGAAGAAATTTCTTCCGGAGATGAAAGATAAGTATAAAATAATTTTATGATTTGAGTGGCAGTTACAATTCTTCAAATTTTGATCAATTTTTGCATCAACAAAGGGGGAGAGAGTGCAGTAGGAGAGAGAGCAGTGAAATTTTTGTCATTGATGTCAAAGGGGGAGAGAATGCAGTGAAAAATTTCCTTTACATCTAAAGGGGGAGCAATGTTTTTATGAGTTTTGAAGTTTTGAGTTTTGGTTCCGACACTTAGTCATTTTTCACTAAGTGTTGCCATCAATGCCAAAGGGGGAGATTATTGGCATATGGCTTTGGGAGATTTATTATGGCTTCTAGTGTTGTCATTGATAGCAACTGGAGTCATTAGCATGGTCCATAGTTTACATGTAGCTCATACCAGCAGAAATTGTAGTAGGTAGTGTGTTACCGACAGAAAGCACAAAGAATAGGGTATCTGGTTAGTTAGTTGATCTGTATACTCCACTGGATCATTATTTTGTGTTGTGGACCCCCAGTAAAGGTTGTTAAGCATGTATGTTACCTTATTGGTAAGTTTTGTGGTGTTGCAGCAATTGGTGTATGAGTTAAGAAATCTAGTAGAATGATTTATTGTCTATTTTATCATTATGGCCGACCTGGTGTATATAGCGAGTCACGAATGTATAAGGAGTAGTTTTTTTAATATTTCTTTTGTTGGGAATTTTGATTTGGGTCCTAGCTATAGTCTAGCTGACTTGTGTGGGTACACATTAATTTTAATTGGTGGATCTGAGCTAACTGTTGGAGAATATTTCATGTTTTGTTGAAGTCGACTTAAGTAATTAAAATCTTTGCTAGTGGATATATATATGAGATCGGTAATTCATTTTTGTAAGAGTGTGCATGATGTTGTAAAAGGTGTGTGCGCAAAAAAGTTCAAAGCAGTTGTATGAGCATATATCAAAAAATATGTTGAGTGAATTTTTGCTTGTGCAGCAAAAGGGTTGTTGTAGCAGAGCATAGCAGAAGTGCGAATTGGACAGAAGGTCCAGAATTTATTTTATGAGCTTCACCGGAACTTAATCTAGGCATTTGTAGATGCTATCTTCTCAGTTCATCTTTTTTATAATCATAAACATTTTGTAAGGCAGCAAGCCTTTCTTATTTTGAGCAGTGAGCTTTAGGGAGTGCGCCTGAATGCAAGTGCATTCCCTTTTTTTCATACTTTTAATAGAGTATAAATTGTGGATTAATCTCCACTGTGGTTTTTACCCTAATAGGGTTTCCACGTAAAAATATTGGTGTTATGGTGTCTTGATCATCTTGTTTATGTGCTTACATCTTTATTTTTGTTTATGTGTTGAAAATGACTTAAGATTTGAATTGAAAGTTAAAATTGTTGAACATTGATTCACCCCCCCTCTCAATGTTCCCTGAGTCCAACAAGGTAGACATTGATTTGTTACCCTAAGACATTTGGGACAAAACTTACCTCATCCTTATTCACATAGAACCTGTCTAGGCGGAAGTAAATCCTCTTTTTACCCTTTTGAGCATTGCACCATGTGTACCATATCCCCTTATAATCCTTTTTTCCATTTTCCAAGGGATCCATTAGGTTTAATTTGTACTTCAACCTTTGCCAAAAGTGTCTCTTAGCCCCTTTCCATGAGACATCGACACCACCCCACTTATCTTCAAGCTACTCCACCATGTTGAAGTCTCCACCAACTACCTAGGGGACTTGAGCTAGCTGTTCTACCATCCATTTCTAGAGTTGGGTCCTCTCCCTGCGATCATTAGGGGCATAGACCGAATAGATTCCAATACTATACCCATCTTTCTCCAAGATGATCCACACCACCCTGTTACAAGGGGAGGATTCGTTACCGATGACATGGTGTTTCCACTTATTAGAAAGGAGAATGGAAGTTCCACCCCTCCCCTTGTCATGTTTGGTGGAGAACTAGCAGGCTTCCTTCTAGATGAATTTTCAAATTTACCTCTAGTGTGAAGCCAATTGCCTTAGTTTCTTGCAGGAGGACAATGTCTCTCTTAGGCTCCATATTCATAAATCTTCTAATGGTGTATTTCCTATCCGGGGACTCCAACCCATGGATGTTCCAGGAGATGATGTTAAGATTCATGATCCATTATCATGATGGTTGCCTCTTTGGTACTCTTGAAATTTTCAAAACATTTAGGTAACTTATCATCCAATTTAGGTTTCTTGGCTATGGGTAATTGGATGATCAAACTTGTCTTCTTTCTATTGTTTTGAGCAGTCTTTTTACCAGTCAGAGGATCCCTATTCTTTCTAGGTCTACCTAACCTTTCCTTGGTTTTGTGACCTTTCCTTCCCACCCTTTTGTGACATTCTCATCGGTATCATCCCCTCCTTCATCAGCTAAACTAGGGTGTTACAATTAATCATGTTATTGGTGACAAGTTTGTTACTGAGATCTTCACCAGTCAAAGAGGGCACAGACTCCTCTCTCCCTTTCGAAACAAGCTGGCAAGGGGTTTCTTGGGTTTGAGCTATACTCAAAGGTTGATTATCACATACAAAATCAGTTTTAGCTACAGATTTAGGGTTATGTTGATCCCCACCAAGGATGTCACCCACTTAAGTAGAAACCCTAGAGTATTCTGAGGGTTTTGATGAGACTGTTATCTCCATAAGCACGTCCGGGACCACCCCATCATCTTTACCTAATATGGTGGTGGTAGGGTCCTTGTATAGTCCCTCAATCCTAGTTTTTCTACTCAAATTAGTGCCATCTTGCTGGGCGACACCACTTCCCATTTTTTCTAGAATCATTTTACCATCAACAACCTTCATTTGCATTAGACTGTTTTGATCATTATTTTTTAATCTATCATTTTCACCAACAAGATGGTTGTCCTAGATTCTCTGCCTAATTTTCCTTAAGGAAATTTGTTGGGCATTCAGCTTACCTATTTGTTCTTTGTTCCAGTCAGGTGGAGGGGGCGGGGGGGAGAGAGTAGCCGGATGCTCCAAAGCTGTAGGAAAAACGGGGCCATCGGGCCCTTTTGAAGACTCAACATCTTCATAAGTCTCAATCTCCTCACCAACCATGGCCTCAAAAGAATTATTGGTGGGGAGACTACCATGGCACTTACCCAAAAGGTGTGAGGATCCAAGGGCAGGGGACTTTCCCTGAGCCCAGATTGGAGAGTCAGCACTATAGGGCGAAGAGTTCGAGACAGAGTGAAAGTCCTGCAAGGGGTTGGGAGTCAGGCTGGGGGCAGGAGATGAATTAGGAGAGGAAGACTCAGGGTTGGGGTTATCCATAGAGGAGTTTCTATTAGGGTTAAAAAAATTCTTAATAAGAGGGCAAGATTTTCGAATGTGCCCTTCTTTGCAGCAAAGGTAGCACACATTGATGCTTCCAAGGGACAACAAATTTCTTTTTCCTCATCCTCAATGATGATACCTAGTGGCAACTCAATGCCATGGCTAAGAGAAATAAGATCACAAGCATCCAAATTCAAGAGGGATGCCTTTGCTTTGTCGACCCTTAGTACAGAGCCGAATGGGGCCAAGATCGCCGGTACAAGTTTCTAGAAGTTTGGGGGTAGGTTTTTAATCACTACCCATCATGGGCATGAGAGAGCCACGATTTCATCAGCAATGGCGGATGGAGACCATGCCATCGCTCCAAACACATAACCCCCAATGTTCCAGAAGGGCTTGGCTAGGGCTTTTGCCTGCATTTCCTTATTTTCAAGAAAAATAACAAAAAGACCTCGCTGGAGCATTCTACAGTAGGAAAGTTGAATGCCATATTTTTCCAGCCAAACACTAAAAAACTAAGCATCGATGTATTTTCTTGTAGGAGTTTATTAATGTCAATTGCAACAAGGAAAATAACAATATCTTTGAGCCTAGTCCTTTCATTTTTTATTACATATTTCATCTCCAGATTAGGGATGAGTCTAGAAAAACCAAGGATGTCGAGGGGCTTACCTTCTTCACCGCA
>VDFB02039491.1:0-43508 GCA_007258455.2 Sequoia sempervirens
ACAAATGGAGGACAATTTAGACTCAGGAACCCTACTCATTATGTCTATCTTGATTCTCTCTACCTCAGAGATAGAAGATCCTTCAACACTTGAATCTGTTTTCTTTCCCACTGTCTTGTTGGCCAATCACTTTACTTGATTCAGCCTGCATCCAGCAAGAAACCACAATAAATCCCCTTTATAATATCAACATCGAGGTTAGCCAACCATATACAATATCATTATAATCAATCAACCCAAGGCTATGATTAAAATCCCTTAAATTTAACATTAAGCACAATCATTAAGAAATCCAGGATTTTGAGCCATCCAGGGAAATCAAGCCAGGCAAGAAATCTGGAAAATTCCCTACTAAGTGAATTTTAACGATAAAATATGGTTATCCAAAAATTAATCATCACAAGATGAAGGAAAAGTATGTAACACCCTTTTAAATGATTCAAATCAAGCATGAGATGCTAAACCCATAACATTGCATTCATTAACTTTAAAATCCTCCATACTATGAGACTATTTCGAGAAAATCCATATGGGAAGGAAATCAGTGAGGTATGTGAAATTTCGGGCTTTACACACATCTGGGAAAACAAGGAGGCACAGAAGAAATCAAGAAATTCTGAGGGTGCAGGAATTCCACGAAGGCCTCAAAATCCTAAAAAACTAACGCATCTCACGATTTCTCCCAAAATAATCAATCAATCATGAATTTGAGGTCTTTGGGCTCGAATCTAATTTACTCTAAATCTATCATCAGTTTTTCATTAGTTCTCAACATTCCCATAGGCAAATTGGTGAAGATTGGTGATGCCCTAAATTTAACCATCAATTTCTTAAGCTTAAAACCCTAAAATTTTCCATTAACGCAGGGGAGTTAGCTTAGATTTAGATTTCTTGTCTTATTAAACATAAAAATGGGTCATTTTAAATAGGCCTTAGTGAGTTTCACCTATATGGAACCAAAATCACACATTTAAACTTCACTCATGGCTAACAATCAATCAAGCTCGAAAACCCTAAAATCAAATCATGTTGAAGCAATCATACACGTAGGGTCAAGTTCAAAGATGAAGTTGGAATTTTCAAACTAAAAAAATTAACCAAGGGGGTGCATCTTCTAGACCTCCAAAATTTATGAAAACATTTGCACAACCCTAGCTTTAAAATGCTCTATGCCAAACATGTAAAATCTAGACTCCACACATACTCAAGATGCCAAAGAATCATTCACATTCAACAATCAAAAGTAAGGCAATGAATACATACCATTGATGAAGTGAATCCTATTATATTCAATGATTGGTAGCAAGATTTGATGTCCTAGCAAATAGCAGCAATAATGATCATGCCCAGGAAATTCACCACCAAATTCAAGAATCCATAAGTTCAAACATCAAATGAAGCCAAGCACTCAAGATCAAACCCCTCAGATCACCTGAAGACAAATGAAAAAACCTCAATGGCACAAGAGTTCCCCACAATTGACCTAAATAGATGCCACAAAATTCATTACAATCAAGAATTAATGCCATTGATAAGACTAACAAAAGCCGAAACCGGGGAATTCAATGAGATTGCAAAATTTTTGAAAAATCGGTTGACATTTGTGAAAAGACTAGAATCTCTCCATATGTAAGTGTAAGCCTCTCCTCCTCATCGGGTTTTCAAGGAAACCGAAGAATTCTGCCGGAGGAGGAAAATCCCAAAATCAAAGGAAAACCCAGAAATAGCTTAAAACTTAAGATTTTCAACAAATAACATAAAGGGATCATCAGTGCAAGCAAGATAAACATTCAAGCACATGTCGAAGCAAGAAAATCCTCAAAACCAAATGGCGAAACATTAGAAATCAGATAAAAGAAAAGGATTACGATTGAAGTGTGCAAAACCACACACAACACTACTTATATCTAATATATTATAACAAAAATATTATCATTTTATTGTTGTTAGGCTGGTGAGGAAAAAAACCTACTTATTTTTTCTGTTAAGTACAAATTTTCACCAAATAGATTTAAAAAATAAATAAACCTAGTAGTTTAGAAACTACATTCAATTTGCTACATATTCTATTCTTACATATTTTTGAAATAATATAGATAACTTATTCAAATTTTTATGTCAAGTTGCCTAACTTTGATTTTTCTAAAATTTTTGCCACTTGAGGGCCTGTTTTTTTCATGATGATCATGCACATACCCTGGTAGTGATAAAGATGTTGAGGATATTTAGAAAATTGATAAAAAGAGGAAACAGGGTGTTGTAGAGGTGTTTTGGTTCTCCTCCACATTTCTTTGTGGTTGAAGATTTGTTTGTGTGGTTTGGATATGTTGGTTAGAGGTGTTCAAAGTTTCTATATCCAGAATTTGGGCTTCTAGATCAATGTGTAGAAGAATCTATGTTCACTAGTGTGTGAACTAGATTTGTAGTGTTTCTTACAAAGGTTTTGGGGAGAAATGTTTTTTCTCTATAAATCTCCATAGTTGTGCTCTAGGACTTGTGGTTTTGAAGGTGAGTTTATGGTGTTGATAGCTTACCTCATTCAAGTGGGTTTGAGGTGTTACACTCTAGAAGATGGTTTTTAGAGTTATAGTGTTTGGCACTGTAGTTTGAGTGTATTGGGCTAGTACATTATGAAGGTGTGAGTTGGTGTGAAGAATTTGTTGGATCTCAGGTTGTTTGTGGATTATTCTAGATTTCCTAGAAGCATGGTGTGTGTTTCTTAATTCATCCTTTTGAAAAAAACCAATTTTTGTGGGAGATGGAAAAAGAAGTGCAATCTGATTCCAAAAAAATTGAAAAAAATATTTTTAGAATCTACAGACAAAATATGACAAGACTCTAGTTTACATCATCTTCAAATTCCTTACGGTTTAATCGCTATAGGTGCCCGAATGTGGAGGTTGTGTTAAAATAAAAAATATCAGTGTCCAGTTAGGCCAAAAAGTGTAAACCACTATTGTGGGATCACCCATGAATCTCTCCAGAAATCTAAGAAGGGGTTGCAAATCAAAGCTCTGATACCATGTTAGAAACCCATGATCAAATTTGCAAACTAGAATAACCTTCCACAGAAGAGAAAATAAAAAAAGCAAGATATTTGCAAGAAGATGTGCAAATAATTATATTCGAGAATTCAATAATTACATGATAATGATTTGCTTTATAAAAGCAAAGATGCAAACCTAATCTTATCTTGAGCAACAAGATAGCTCGATAAGATAAAGATAAGATCCTAAAACTTAGGAATTAAATAAAGCCTAAGTAAACTTATGCTAATGTGTAATTAAATATTAATTACACCAACACGTTGGGCCAAAAAAGACCTCGCCATTGGTTTCGCAGCACCCAAAAACCCCTATTTTCATATAAAATTTGTCCAATTTGGAAACAGTTGACTGGGGAGGCAAAAAAAATTGCTTGAGGGTCATACAACCCCAAAGCATGCATACCGAGGCACTGTTTTAAAAAAAATATATTAAAAAAATAAAAAAACCTATGGTTTTTTTGCGCTGCCCATTTAAAATCTAATGCCGCCAAGCGGCCACAAGCTGCCCACTCAACCACCAATCTGTCGCTCGCCCACTTCAGCCCCTGTGGGCTCCGCCGAGGTTCTATGGGCGACTGAGCACTCAGCTTAGACCCCTGCCAGGTTCACTAGCCCCCGCCCTGGTCACCGCCAACCCCTATCTTTTAGCCCTCTGGTCCACCCAGGTGACCAAGGGCTTTATTTTTTAGCCCCTGAGGGCTGTAGAGAACCTTATTGGGCAGATTTGGAGCATTTTCGCAAAAATGGGTGTAACTTGGGTATACGGTGTCCTTTTTTTGCAAACGAGATATCATCGGAAAGATGTTTCAACGATCTACACAATGGTGTAGGTTGGATTTTTTTTTCTTTTTTGATGTCTTTTTGGGCCTCGGAATTTAGATGTTGTTTTCACTCCAGGAGACCTATCTTTTGACTCGCTTATCCGTTTTTCGTGATTCAAGGGGAATTGAAAAGCTGGTTTTAGCCTCTATGCGGATCTAAGGTCCTTTTAATAGTATTTGTACCTTATTTTTTGCATGCATTCATTTTTTGATTCGTGCACTAGGTTTGCATTTTCGCTTCTATTTTTGTAGTTTCTGCATGTTTTTTACTTTCTCTCCTTCTTCAATCATTGGGTATTGTAATAAAGAACTGATATAAAGTTCCATTAAGGGGGGTTCTTGCATCCATCCTTCATATTGGTGACAACTCGTATGAGTTTTTCTAGTTTCATGTTGTTTCTTTTAGCCTCTTTCTTGCTTAGTTGGACACAGCTTTGGTTTGCATCAGTTCACACTTCACATTGGGAGTTTATGTTTCTTGATCCATATTGGTTCAGATCCTTCTCAGTTTGAAGGCCATGTTTTTATGGTTAATATTCTAGAATCTTGATGGTACTCGTCTTATGGGGCAGTTTTAGTTTCAGTCTAGCATCGACATCAAGACACAACTTCCATATTTTGTCATCATTATGGGTGGCTTCATTTTTTCATCTATTGTTGATTACAGATTCTAGGGTTAATCCAGTATGTGAGTTTCTAGTGTTCCCTGGCATCGGGTCTGCTGTCGCATTATTATGATTCTATTTTTGGTTTCTTGTAGACAAAAGTATCTTTCCTTGCTTGCTAGATTCAGGTTCCAGTGTTACTCCACAGTGTTCTTCCAGTGCTTCTTGTCAACAGTCATCTCATTGTAGGGGGATTTTGTCCCACTGGTTTTTCCTTCTCTACCTCATTATTGCATTTGTACTTGTGTACCTGATCAGGCCTTGTTGTCGGGACCCATTCATGCTTTCTTGCATTCATCTTAGTTTTAGGTGCATGCTTTTTTAATCTCCCTAAGTTGCACTTATGGGGGGGTGTTAGTGTAATTAATATTTAATTACACTTGCATAACTTTACTTAGGAATTATTTAATTCCTAGGTTATAGGTTGTTATCCTTATCTTGTTGAGCTATCTTGTTGCTCAAGATAAGATTAGGTTTATGCATCTTTGCTTTTATAAAGAAAATTATCTCTTGCAATTATTGTACTTAGAATATATCAATTTCCACATCTTTACGCAATCTCTCTACTTTTCTATTTTTCTCTTTGTGGAAGGCTATTTTTTGGTTTGCATTTCAGATCTTGGTTTCTAACATGCATGTGATATGAGCGAATTCCCACACCAGTAATAGCATGTAGGCAGTGAGGCTCACATACTCATAATGCATGAACCTACCCAGTTCCTGGTATAGGTGTGCGAGCATGCTATGACCCCATGTAAAGAGAGTTCACTACTCCTCCATAGCTCTAATGGTATGGATGAGGCCCCCATGAAGGTGAGAGCCCCACCCATCCATGGTCACCTACATAGAAAATGTCACCACTATCACCCTCCACACAAGAGGGACCATCATGCTGCCTTGCTTGTAGTAGTGAATGCCAACGTGGCCAATCCCATCGTTAGGGTTTGTGTGCCCTGTGCAATATCAAATGCCCTAAAATCACTCTTAGGCCAAGCATGCATCATCTAGTTCCACCTGTCATCCATAGATTGGGAGCCTGGTGATTTGATAGAAATCCTCCAATATGACAGTCATCTCGCCCGTCGAAAGGTGGAATTTTGAGGTTGTTGAATCCCACCGCTCTATTAGTACCATGAGCATGTGGTCATGGTACAACATATATGTCATAGTGTAAGCCCACCACAAGCCTACCCATTAAAAGTGACCCTTATCATTTGGTGACATGCGTAGGGCATGATTGTAGAGCATCCAAAACACATGTCCAAGAACATGCTCTTACATCTTTGGATAATCCTATAAAATTAAAAAATATTCAAGATAAACACATCTACATAAAAAAATTCTTACTTTTACATCAAAATTTCTCTAAATAAGGCCTTTAAGACACAAGCATGTTGCGTAGACATCTGTGTGACGCGCTACTATTAGAGGTCTACCATTGCAGATGCCTAGACAATAATGTACCAGGAAAACCCCAACATGGCCGAAGGCCTCTAGTGTGCACACATGACACCAACACATCAGTGGGATGCCTTTGTCTTGCCAAGATGCCTACACTCCTATTTTTTAAAAAGATAGTAAAAAAATGCAATAAAATATGTCAAAACAAGTTCTTAGACCCACTTGGTTGACATCGCATCCCTCGACAACTGCTTGATATAGCTGCTCAATCTCTGGCTCTTTAAACTCCCATCCATGAGGAAATTTTTTGGCTTTTCTCTCATAAAATTCAACAAAAATCTCGCAGCACTGAATAGTGAAAATTTCCCTTCTAGGGGCCCACTTGGGTGTATATAGGCTCCTTTAGGGCCCATTTTTTTCGATGATCGTGCTCTTGTCATTTTTCTTATTTTTATTCCACTAAGTTGGGGGAAAAACTAGGAGGGGGCATATACTCACCTCTTTATCATATTTTTCTTCTGAATCAATGGATTTTTCTTTTGCATTCTTCTCACCTTAGTAACTTCTTCCGATTTTTGAGCTAACCTAAATTTGAGTTTTATAGAACAAACCTTTACATTAGATGTTGTGGTTTCTCGCCGAAGCTTGATTGTTAGGGGCATCATCGATACCTTCTTTCCCAACCTCTACAATATCCTTTCGGCATGTAAATCCATAATTTTTTTAAAATTTTTATTGTTTTCTCTAATGTTCTATTTTCTACTTTAGTGTTGTAGCTATTTTTTCCCAAAAATCAGCTCACTAAAGTGGGAGAAAAATGTAATATCATAAAATTGGACCTTGGGGAAATTTCACATTTGCACATTCAACCTCTGCATTTATGGTGCCTAGCCACATTCATGACAACCCCTTATGAGTCAAAATTTCATGATTTCAACTCCATAAGGACCAATGATGAAGAGACAATATTTTTCCACCTCGTTGCTTATGAAATGATGAGTTGGATGCCTATACGACACATGGACATCTGCGTGACATGCTGCTAGCGTCTTTGTAATTTTGAGAGTTCAAGCAAGGAATCTTGGAATCTCTAACCCCTGACATGTGTCTTTGTGGTAGGATGTTGAGAGTAACAATTCTTCCTGCCCATGCAGTTAAATAAAACATTTCTTTTCACCCTTATTCTCATTCATTTTGTCACTCTCATTCTTTCTGGCTTCTCTTACTCTTCTCTTCTCTATCTCATTTCTACAACAAAGGTTTGCCAGATTGAGGTTTCTTCAATAGAAAAATATCTCTTGCAAGTTCTTAATAGTGTGTCTATCAAGCCAAGAGGAAGCCACAGACTGTTGGTAACACTCTCTTTCTTTTTGTCTATTTGTGAATAGATTAATCTATTGTGTTTTTACTTCATGATATGGGTTCTCCTCCTCAATCAACATTTTCCTGTATCACTTTCTGTCTATTGCTCTCTATCTATCTTGTTGTCTATGGAGGTGGGAACACCAAAATAGGGGTTTGACTACAACAGGACCCAAAATAGCCCCAACATTTTCTCTTGTTTATCTTGTGTGTAGGTTGCTTGTGCAAAGCTTGGAGGAAAACTTCAAAGTGAAGGAACCTCTATAAGTTGGTCCTCTACCTTGTCATTTATCAATATTTCTTGCTTTCTATTAACTTGGTAGGTTAAATAGACCTCAGACCTAAATTAGTTAGTAGATCATTTGAGTTCATGTCTGGAGGTTGGGTGCTTTTTCTGTACATGATTCCAACGTGCCTTTGGGACTTTAGCATGCCATGTTGGCATCTCATTCCCATGATATTGTCCTTTGGCTAAGAGATTCTCCTCTTGACTTTGAAATCTCAATGATATGCTCTTTTAGTTTATAAAGATGTTTGATCGTTTTATTTCTTAAATTATGTTTATAATCTATTCTTTGCAGTCTCCATCTTATCCAACTCATTAGTCAATATGAGGTAGTTTAGGGTAGTTCGTTCCCTAGGACTCTCTTAGTAATCAAGGGACTCGCGAGTAGTGAATCCCCCTACTCAACACATATATTACTTGGTTATATTGGAAAGTTATCTATATACTCCAACAAGATGAAATGACAACCATAGAGATACTTTGTAATATCCTTCTTAGCCTATAAATCAAAGTGCAAAATAAGTGTATTTTTGTGTATCATAGTTGAAGTTCATCCTTACTAAAAAAATAGCAAGGATGATTTTATAAGTATAAATGTAATTTATTATAAGTTATCAAATGATTTGAAAGGTGGTTTTTATATTTAAAAGTCACAAGAAAAATTAATTAATTTGGTAGAATTCACATGAGAGATAACTTATATGAGAAATATGACTTGAATCATTCTTTTTGTTACATTTTGGATTTCTAAATAAGCATATCTTTCTTTTATGTCTCATTGGTTTCCCTTTCCATTTAATACCTCTATTTATTAGAGTAAATTACTATTATAATATTGGATAGTGCAAACTTATTACTATAATCACAAGATTAGTAAAGTGAAATAAAGTTTAGATTCATTCATACTAATGGATATTTTTACATAAATATCTATATACCTACACACCATAAATAAACTCCTATAGGTAAAATATTATACATTTTCATAGGGATAAAATCCCCAGTGGATCTATCTGTAGGTACATGAGATCATATAAATTCTTCCTCATTAATACAATAGATAACTTTAACTCATATTCATGAGCTAGCAATAGCATGGGATACACCCATAAGTCATACATGGTTCATACTACCCCATACCTCAATCACATCAAGAAAATAATGCAATAATGACCCATATGAGGTTATTGTAACAATGAAAAACCTTTGCATGTATCTCGGACATGTCTCAAGAATATATTTGACATGTTACCATGCCTTTTAGGGTCATCAATAAAGACATAAATTTCTTCTGAAGGTGAAAGGGATCATAAGGATATTTAAAATTTTATAATTTCCAGGAAAAATGGAGCATGCAACCACTTGAATCCAAGACTTAAGACATGGATAAATTAATGTGCACTAGGATATAATGATGTAGAGGAGGTTGAGAGGTATGTATCCATGTAAAAATACCAATCACTCACATGTGGATTCAATCATAATAGCCATTGTAATCTCATATAGGTAAATAAACCTAAATGATACCATCTACTAGTCTTTTTAAATAATGCTCGATAAGTAAGTGGTTTGAACCCAAGGATAACCTTTATCATTTTATTAAAGGCTCACAACATTGTGGGGCCAATGCAAAAGAAATATTCCCATTTAGTATAATTATTGAGCACTTAAAATACCTCAAGGAACCTTGGGATACCATATAGGAACAAATGAAACTATGAACACAAGCCATATCAACACCAAGAGTCCCACCATCACATAGATCCATAAACCATGAGATAAAAAATAGGTTCCATGGATTAAATTACAAATATTCCATGTGACATAATGTGACTAGTCTATGGGAATTGATAGGTGGGGCTGCATTGGAATTTTAAACACACAGACCAATGGGGTGGAACCATGCAAGATAAATATTGCATGCAAGTGACAAGGGGAGGTGTTGAACGCATAGGGGATAAGGATAAAAAAACATGGGAATAAATTAGATAGTAGTGATGATAGGGGATTGATTGAAGGGATAGAACAATGTGTGTTAAATAGAGATGCAAGGAGGGAGATTACTTATTGGTAGCAACACATAATGGGGTGAGAGGGAAGTAGTAGTAGTATCTAGTGGTAGAAACCAAGTGAAAATGGGTTAGTTGTAATAATTATTAGCAAACATATGAGAAACCAAGGGTGAAGAGTGGGGGGCTAACACAAATTTAAAAAATAATAATAGATAGAGCTAGGTGTTGGCAGATGGTCAATGCTCCCCTCAGGATTTGTGACAAGGACTAACTAACTCCCATGGATTCGTTAACTCTAGGGGTTGTATCAGGCATTAACAAGTCAACCTTTTGTTTCAACGTCAATCATGGGGCCAAAAATTGGTATCAGAGCCAAAGGTGTCAGGTTTGAATACCCTCGAGTAACACTAAGGGGGAGATTTTTGATAGATGGTCAACACTCCCCTTGGGATTTGTGACATGGACTAGCTGCCTCCTGTGGATCCGTTAACTTTGGAAATTGTATCAAGAATTAACAGGTCAACCTTTTGGTGCAATGATAATCATGGGGCCAATACTAGGGTGGTGACCAAATTCCCTAGTATCTAAACTAATAAAATGGCTAAAATGTTGAATAGATTACACACTATGCACACTAGATATATAATGGCAATTGGTAAGAGTAGTAGTGCATAGTAGTGAGAGTTTACTATGCATTATAAGTTTTATTAGTGATTGACAACTAGAAAATCATCACGAAAATATAATGTGTGGGGTTCTAATATGTGGGCTAGATATTATGATTGATGTCATTAAGAATATGGAATTAGACATAGGGGCATGAGTTATGGCTTATAACTTAAGGTTTTAAGATAGTCTACTATTAAGACCATTTTACTTCAAACTAGAGGCATAACAAGGACATGAGACACATATCTCCCTAGGTAAAATGTAAGCCATAGAATGATATAGCCAACCTAACAATGATTTTAGTTAGATGTAACTAGGAAAAAAGATAAATATACCCACAAGGGTATGTAGACCAAGCTACATAGCTAGAAATATCACCATTGACACCAAAATCCTAGAATAATACCTTCACACCTAAATGAAACTATCTCTAATTATTTATTAGCATAGAGCTATATAGGAGAAAAAAATAATAAAACTTGGAGGGGTACTTGTAAGGTACCAAGCATTTATGCCTCATTCTATTGATCTAGTCTGGGCTTTGGATACCTTACCATCTTATCAATGATGTTACTTTTTTATTTCCATGAAGGTGTATGTATTATGTGCCTGCATTCACATATATGAATATGTATATGTTTTTCCTATTTTTTTTTATGTTATATCATACTTTTCAATGATGTTCATATGGATTTACATCTAACTATATGTTTATGAATTTATTTTTGTGGATTTTATATGTTGGATTCAACAACTTTTTAATTTCATGATTTTTATGATGATATTTGATTTCACTTATGTTTAATGAATTCTTGTTTAATGAGTTCATCATTATGATGATTATTTCTCTATCTCTCTCTCTCTTACACACAGACATAGACACACACACACATATATATGATGCTGATTTTTATATTATCTTGTTGGTGGATATTCAACTATTCTTTAGCTATTTTGTATTGGACAAGTATACCTAATATTTACTTGAGTGTGTAGGTGTAGGTTTTCTCTAATAGTGATAAATTGGAGACAATTAACTTGGGTAAATATGTTGTCTTTTATCATGTCTCACTCAAATTCAATTTATTAGATGTGTCTTGTATAGCCTTATGAGCCTAAATGTGAATAAATCCTTGAGTAATTTGGATACCTATAAAATTTATTGCATGTTATCCTCATTCTTATGATTTATTATATATATATATTAAAATTGCTTAAATTTGTGATTAAATTTATTTAATTAATTCCCATAGATTTATTGTGTGTTGCTAAGTGAATATATTTGAACAATGAAGTAACTTGTAATATTAGGTATTTCAATGTGTGTAATTGTTATGAAATAACTTGTATAATAGAAGATAATATAGAATATGTTAAAAATACTCGATAATAATATGCCACTTTGAGGGGGCAACCTCCTAGTATACTTCAAGGAGGATACCTCCAATAGTCTTCAATAAGAAAAAAATACTCAACATGATGATAATAACCTACCTATAACTCTTTTATATATCATACTTATGCCTAAGATATTACACAGGCTGACCTAGATATCCATATATAAGCCTTAGGCTGACCTAACTAACTAAATAGTAATATAATATTGATAATATGAAATTATTAAGAGTTAAGGTAGCCATAGGATGACAAATCATAACACTATACACAATAGAGGGGTAGCACATGACATTTCTCTCCTTTTTACAAAAGCATTGTCCTCAATGCTAACTTTCTATTTTTCTTCTTCTCCATCTCCTTTTTTACTTTAATTTCTTCTTCTACTACTGCTTCTTGTTCTTGTTCTTCTTTTTCCTACTCTTGTTCTTGTTCTCTCTTTCTCTTTCTCTTTCTCTTGTTATTTTTCTTGTTTTACTTCTTTTTCTTCTTTTTTTGTGGCTACTTTTTGTTGTGAAAAAGTTCAAAAAATACAATTTTGCAATTTAAATCAAATAAATGAGGTCAAAACATTGATTTTTTTTTTATAACTTATCAAGGACTAGGTTTTACCTTCATAGAAAATCTCCTAAAAATTAGGTGCTTTGTAGCCTTGACAGTGAATTTGTTGGAAATAATAATTCTACAATAAATCACTTAATTTTTCTCTAATAGGTCTAAATATTTTACTATATTCTCCTCTTCCATTTCCTCAAAATCCCACTAAAAATTAGGAAGTAATTCTATAGGATTTGGAAGATATGCATTTTTCAAATATATTGAGAAAAAACCCTAATTATGCAAAAAATAGCTCAATTCTACTCAATTCCTCTAAAATTTGGATTGCATCTGCTTGAATATTCTCTTCAAAAACCCTTTAAAAATCAAACAAAAATTCACTAAAATTTGGGAGATATGCGTTTCTTAAAATGACCTCCAAAATTGAAAAAATATCTTGTTGTCTTGGTGTCAAGATCATGCTTTGATACCACTTGTTATGAAATAAATTACATAATAGAATATAATATGAAATATGTTACAAATAATTGATAATAATATACTAGTTCGAGGGGGATACCTCCAATATTCTTCAATAAGAACACAATATTCAACATTATGATAATAACCTATCTATACCTCATATATATCATACTTATACCTAGGATATTACCTAGGCTATGTTGGTGTGAATAAGTGTCTTGTACCTAGTTAATTCACGTACTAGGGCTTAGGGGTCATATTCACATGTGAAGTTTACTTAAGTCCTACGATTCTTTCTAGAAGACTTAGTTGTCATATCTAGATCTTATCATTTTGACTTTTATGTCAAGTTAGTTGTCTCATGTCTTACAATTAAGACACTTGTCATGATCTTTTATAATCCTATGTCTTACCTTGGCTATATAACCAAGGGGTTCTCATACAATGTATATTGGAGGAATTCTTGGATAATCAATTTCATTGCAAAGTTGAGCATTGCATATTGATCTCTTTGTGCTTTCCATTTAGCCTCTAGATATTGGGTATCTCCATAGCCAACTCTAACATGGTATTAGAGTGGGTTGGGTGCCATTGGATAGCCTTTTTGGAGAGATCTTGGGGTATGTGCAGGATCATCATAGAAAAAACAAGCCCTTAAGTGACGAAAAATTTAGAAAAATCAGAGTTAGGCAACTTGACATAAAAATTTGAATAAGTTATCTATATTATTTCAAAAATATGTAAGAATAGAATCTGTAGCAAATTGAATGTAGTTTCTAAACTACTAGGTTAATTTTTTTTTAAAAATTATTTAGTGAAAATTTGAAATTTCAATGCAATAGTACTTAAATTTTAGGGAAAAAATAAGAAGTATGTGTCTGTCTGACCACGCTAACCACAATAAAATAATAATATTTTTAAATAAGATTTTAGATATAAGTAGAGGACTCATGTCCGATGTGATGCATATTTTTTTGTATTTTTTTCCATGTAAATAATTAATTATGATTTTTTTATTACAACTTTTAAAAAATATAAAAAATCATATGTCTGACCACCTTAACTTGGTCAAAAATTCATGAAATTTATTTTTTATTTTTTTAATCCTATAGTATGCGAAGCATAAAATGTGACACATATTTTAGATTAAAAAAATGTGATACCGTTTGAAAGCTATAGATGTTTTTCAATAAGCCTATCAATTAGGACTTTAGTCATAATTCAAATAGAAAATGAATAATAATTATTTATTAAATTCAAAGTAAAGCATAATTTATATTGGTGGAAAGATGAGAATATCCTTAAAAAACCCTTTTCGTTTCATCAATTTTGGGTAAAAAAAAAGTTGTCAGCTACATACCCATCATATCGCCACTTTTTGGCCCACCATGATCCTACACATACCCCTTGGTAGATCTTGAAAATTTGAGTATGCTCTTCTCTTACATTGTATGATGATCTAGAAAAGAAAAAAAAACTTGATAGAAACACCTTTTTTTGGGGGTACCTCTTTTTTGACTTTTTTAAAGGTAAATTTTGGGATCTTGTTACATCAAATTTGATCTCACCATTGCATCCAAAGTACCTAAGAAAGTTAGATCTACATTTTTCTTTATCCCAATTGGACATTGGAGGCCAAATCTGCAAGGGTTTGAAGATTAAAGGTGGTTGCCAGATCTAGGAAGTAGCTACCACTTCAGAGCATTTTTAGTAAAAAAGGACATTGCCATCATGCTCAAAAGTCCCAAAAACATACATATCAACTGTCAAATCATCAAAATTGGAGAAATTTTTCCTCTAAGGAATTTTTTTTTGATGGCCAGGCTACACAACCCAACCTACGTAGGGTGGTATGATTTCGCAAAATATATATTTTTTTATTTATTTTGATTTTCTAGAAAAAATTCAAAAAAAATATAGTCAAATCATTTTTTCATAAAGTTTTTAATTAAAAATAAATAAATAAATCATAGTTGTGTACCCTTCTTATGCAAGGTACTGCAAACCCTATGCAACAGGGTACTGTGTGTACCGCAATACTCAACAATCACCACATGGCATGAGTAGGAAGCTTAGCCACTTGTACTATCCCCAACTGGTAGGTGGCCACAAAATTAAGAACTGATGAACAATAATAAAACTGACGACAACTTGCAAAGTATTTTGAGAACCAGTTGAAGACTCCACAAAGATTCTCAAAGATTTTTCCCAAGAATCTTCTAACAACTGGTCTAAGCATATTCCCAAGAATATTATGTGGAGAGGAATATTCCAACTGACCAAAGGGTATATTATATTTTGACAACCCCTTGGTCATCAATTTTTTCCCATTGACTATTGACGTCACCACTATGTTAGCAGTGACATCAGAAGCCATTTGGAATTTCTTTCCCGCTCTCCAAATACACTTTTCATTTTCGGGGGCCATTTTCAAATGCTTAGAACTTGGTCATCTTGACTTCTTTTAGGGAGTAATTTTTTTTATTTAGGGTAGAATTTTATGCTCTTCGTAGTGGTGTTAACGGTGTAACACCTCGCCACAAAACCTTAGAGGACAACACACTAAAACACCTAAAAATGGATTTTTTTTTTGAAAGTGCAATGCACACATGATTGCAAATGAAACATTAACTTGTATTCTATCCTAAGTCCTCTAAGGTCCGTGACTACGCTACTAGATTTCCCAATAACTAAATTAGAAATAAACTATAAATCATTATATTAAATAAATTCTAACAACAATATGAGTTCCATTTCATCATCACATTTACAAGATCAACTAATATGGAACTATCCTTTTTATACTAACAATATAACAACAACAATATTCATTAAATTGACAATAATATCAACTGCATTCATCATTACAAGAGAGATTTTACAATAATTACAATGATACATCATCACATTATTACATCTTGAACCACAATGTCTCCTTGGAAATAGGTTAGGAGAATAATACATAATACAATAGAATCATGGTACAATACATGAAAGATAATCCACATGAACTAGTACAAGTGCATAAGTCTTCAAATCTAGGTGTAATCACCATGAACATGAACAAAATGGGAGAACCCAATGGAGTGCATAGCACATTCCACCCAACAATGTGGAACCTTAAGGTACACCCCCCATGCTAGGAGATAGCATTAAGGTCCCACCACAACATCCAAGAGATAGAAAATGACACAAGGGCTAACATGACTCTAATGTACAAGTATGATACCACAACACATGACAGTAACACCACTTCTAGAGGCACACAACATTGAGGGAAACAAGAGACAAGGAAATACTAGGTTGTCATAAGAGGAGTGTCATCACATAGTTTGCAATGGGTTACCCTGGCATAACCTTCCTAGGCTACCGAAACCCCATCTTGGGTTACTCTTGCCACCTCTATCAACTACCAAACCCCCATCCAAATTCATGCAGGATCAACATACCTTCCAATTGGACCAAGTAGCTAATCTTTCCATTCTAGGCCTTCCCACTCATCTCAATCCTAAATAAGCACTTGAGCCATGAGTGAGGTATTATCTTGATTAATGTGAACTACCCAACCCCCTAGTTTATTTTAGGTTATCACTTGATTAAACTCTCAATGAGTTAACCTGGACCTGCCACTTTGTGCATCATACCCCATTGAGAGTCACTCCCCTTACTAACAACTAGGAGACCCAATGAAATAAAAAGAGAAAATCCAACTTGCATGATCAAAATCTCATTAACATATACAACAAGGTGAGGCAAAACCCTTCTCGCTCACAAGTTTCCAAAAGTTCAAACCACATAGGTGAATACACTATGCAAGGCTGATGACCATCACATGGCCATTTAATCACAAATAATCATCTCAAAGGATAACAAAGAAGTCCATTAGAAAGAAAATTCTCCCTAGCCTTTGAAAGACTTCGAATACACAAAGAATTGAGACATTGATGGAGTTAAGGACCCTAGGCTAGAATGTAATGTAAGCTCTCACCCATCTACTTGTATGTCGAGTGAGATTGATATAATGAGACACTAATGCAAGATATAATTAAAATAAATGGGAAATAAAACATGTAAACATTAATGAAATATATTCATGGAATACTTCTATATTCCCATGAAGTTATGTGGAAAGGATCGTGAAAGACACAGGTCAATTTGGAATTTTTGGGACCATTGATCTTTAGATGTAACTATAATATAATAATAGTGTTATTAAGGATCTCCATGAAATAAGGGTATGCTCCTTAACCTCTATGAGGTTGATATCTATGATGAAACTCCATTGTTAGTACTTAGGGTATCTCTCTCTTCCTTTTTATGACTTGGATTACACATCTAATGCATGATTGTGATCTATTTACTTATGTGTGATTGGTGTATCCATGTCAATATCATGTGTAGGTGTATCTTATTCCTTGTATGTTTTTTAATGTTCATGCTTGATGGTTTTCAATGTTGTCCTTATGAATGTTTACTTGGTGTAATATTGTGATTATGAATTTGGCATGTGTATGCATGGAATGGTAGTTATATACTCCTCGTATATACTCAAGCTTGATGAACCTATATTGAAATATGGAGTTGGTGTGCTTGTTTAACACTATGTGTGGTGTTAGCTTTTTAGAATACTTGAATTTGTTGTCTCTCTATTGAAAGGGATGGACATGAGAGTTCCACATAGTTAGGTGACATTGAACCACCATTGGTGATTTGTGAATCCCTTAGAGAATCCCATAGAGAAAGTATGGACTACTCTATCTTTTCAAGCAACGATATGATGGGTATGTGTAGGGTATGTGGCCAACAACTTTTTTTTACCCAAAATTGATGAAAAAAAAGAGTTTTTAAAGGAGATTCTCAGCTTTCCACCAATATAAATTATGCTTTACTTTGAACTTAATAAATAATTATTATTCATTTTCTATTTGAATTATGACTAAAGTCCTAATTGATAGGCTGATTGAAAAACATCTATAACTTTCAAACGGTATCACATTTTTTGAATCTGAAATAGACATCACATTCTATGATTTGCATACTATATGATTAAAAAAAATGAATTTCATGAAGTTTTGACCAAGTTAAGGTGGTAAGACATATGAGTTTTTATATTTTTTAAAATTTGTAATAAAAAATTAAGAATTAATTATTTACTCAGAAAAAAATTACAAAAGAATATGCATGACATCGGGACATGAGTCCTCTACTTATATCTAAAATATTATAAAAAAATATTATCATTTTATCATGGTTAGGGTGTTCAGACAAACACCTACTTATTTTTTCCCTGAAATTTAAGTACTACTGCATTGAAATTTCAAATTTTCACCAAATAAAGTTTAAAATAAATAAATAAACCTAGCAGTTTAGAAACTACATTCAATTTGCTACATATTCTATTCTTACATAGTTTTGAAATAATATAGATAACTTATTCAAATTTTTATGTCAAGTTTCCTAACTTTTATTTTTCAATATTTCACCACTTAAGGGCCTATTTTTTCCATGATGATCCTGCACATACCCGTCATTAGATATGTGTCAAGATTATCCTTGAAAAGATGCATTTAATAAAGCTTGTGGATGAAAAATAGGACCAAATAAGGCATAAAGAAGCCCAATTTTAGTAGGGAGGACCCAAACAAGTGTTAAAATATATAGGGATACATTTTCCTACACTACATTTATCCCCCACTTTAGTGAGAGGAGGAACTTGCTTCAAACTCACACTAAAGTAGAAAAAAATCACATCAAGAGGGGTCCAAGTGTACCAATGTTAGTTAGATAGGATGACAAAGATCAAGAGGGTTGTGCAAGCCTCCAGGATCAAGATCCTATGGTAAACCAACATAGGCACCAAAGAACACACATGAAAATAAAGTAAGGAGCAACAACAAGGTACAAGAATAAAATGCCAATGACAAGAAGAAGAATGAAAAACAAAATAAAAAAAGGGGGTGGATCCTCGACCATTTGTCCAGCATGATGTGGATCAGAGCTAAGCTATTTTTCCAAAAACATTTACAAGTGGAACATGATGTCCACTATGCAAACCAAATGCACACTCACAAGGGAAAGTTGAACCTCAGACCATCAACTAGGTGATCCCCTAGTGAGACACATACACATGTAGCTGGTATGTGCTCACACAGACAAGCAAGTGGCTATGGGAAAGTAATGCCTAAGTTTGACTCCCATACGCTAACCATACCAAAGCTATACCTCCTAATAACTTTGATAAGGCACCACAGAACAAAAATAGAAGGATTCATGAGGCAAGAAAAACTTCCTATGCTTGACATCCATGAACAAACAAGATTGAACCACAGGAAAGCAAAGTGTTGGTAGGGTTCAGGAAAATTGGAGCAATAAATATTAACAATTAGATGAAAATTAAATAACCCAAAAATAACAATGAAGAATAACACACAAGAGATCAACACATAAATTTAACGTGGTTGACCTAATATGGGCTACATCCATAGAATCTCAACCACCCAATGATTTTATTACCCTGTGCAAAGCGAATCACAATCTCACGAATGCTATACCGCAACATACATCCCAACCACTTATAACAAGCTTTTTGGAAGCTTCTAGAATTAGAGTTTACAAATTCATTTTTTCACTTGATGTGTTAATGGGAAAACCTTGACGTGTTAACAGAAATAAAAAATTGGGGGTTGCGTCCTCAAACCCTTGCTATCCGGGGATGCCACTCCTAAACCCCCACTATTAGGGGCTAGCGCCCCTGAACCCCCGCTCGGGGCCCGACCCAACCCCGAACCTTGGTGAGGATATGTTATGAGTGTATAGTATTTTCATGATCAGTCGCCATATATCAACAAGTGTGTTATGCAAGGTGGCCATATAACTGATATTGTAAATACAAAATAGTGTAAAGAATGTTCAAAGGATTTTTGCTTAGTTCATGTAAGGTCTTACCTTAGGGAACATTGTGCCTAATGTCTCCAAGAGACGACTAGTTAACAAATAGAATATTCACAACTTAGTGGATTTAGTGTGTTGTATCAATCCATTAAGAGGAATATAATATGCTAAGAGATATCACACTCTTGAAAAGAAATCACACCCAATGTCACCAGAAAGTGAAAGACACATCGCATGAAGTAAGAAGACTACATAATGAAACATGATTTGCAATGAAATGTAAAAGAATAATGTTGATGTATGCCCCCACTTTAAAGAAATTGCTAAACACTATGCTATGAGAAATTACTTTAAAGTAGCAACTAATCAATGATAACAAGAAAGAGGACATGATAGCTTATACAAAAATCCTTGTGCCAAGTCATATGTTTCCAAATGAAGCTACATCTTGAAAAAGGGTTGCTCCCAAAATGAAATCCCAAAATCACATAGGGGATCCATAATTCAGGGTTAGTATGTCTTTGCTACAATTTTTTCATAGAGCTCGAAATAGTCATGTCATTCCCCAAATACTCATGGAACATGAAGAATGACACAAAGAGACCAAAAACAAAGAAAATATTTCAGGTCAACATGGAAGAGACTTAAATGTCTTAATGCCTTGCATCATCCCCAAAAGGGAAACAAAAAACAAAGAAAAGATAAAGGAAAAACTTTTGGGTCAACATGGAAGAGACCTAAATGTTTTGACACCTTGCATGATTCCCAAAAGGAAAATAGAAGACAAAGAAAAGATAAAGGAAAAGATTTTGGGTCAACATGGAAGAGACCTAAATGTCTCGACGCCTTGCGTCATCCCCAAAAGGAAAAAAAAAGACAAAGAAAAAGATAAAGGTTTACAACATATAGAAGAATGTAGATACAAATAAAAGAATGTTACAAAGAGATGGATACATCAAATAGAACTGTATAGGGGATCACATTACGCACATGAAATCACCGAAAAGAACATGAAAAAGAAAATAAAGAAAAGACTAGTAAGACACATGCAAGTCAACCTATTAGCAGGTCATCCCCATCCCAATTTTTTTCATCATTTACAAAAGGAAGACAACTAGCCAAAGGGACAACGACAAGTGTAGTACTAGGGTTATCACTAAATTCAACACTCTTCCTAGGAGAATTATCATTTAAGCTCATAGAAGATAAAAACAATGTATATAATTCATTATGTAGTTATTCGTCAATTTTTGCAACCTCATCATCATCCAAGTTAATCATAATGGGAGGTCGAATAATAATGTCTAAGGAAGGATTTAGTTCTTATTATAGTTGTGATATAGGATTTTTTTTTTATGGCGAAGAGGGAGACTCATCATGTATTAACCCAATTAGGTCCATTAGATTAATAGATGAAAATGGTGCATTTAATTAAATAGATAGGCTAATTTAATCAAACAAGCGAAAAGAAGATGAATTTCAAGATGAAATGATGTTAATATATTGAATTCAAGTGTGTATATCATTTAGGACATTTTTAAGTGTCTACAAAAGGTATGATTGAAGAAGGCATAGTTAACCCTAATGCTTATACCTCTTCAAAGCTTATCTTCTTTGTCCATATCAAAGGCATGTCATTTTGCATCATAGTTATATTGTGAATATCAGAGGTTAGAGAGTAATTACATGTTTGCAAATCCATTAGGGTTTTGGAGTTGATTAAGGTTCCTTCATTGGTTAAAAGTTTGTTTCAAAATCCTAATGTCACTCTTCAATATAGATTTTATTTTGCAAAGTTAATAAAAAATTCACTTTTGTTATATTTTACAAGTGACTTGTAATAAGAGGTGAAAAGTAACTTAAGTTACTACTTCGAGGGTATGATGTACATTGGTAACTGACCCCTCTACCGGCTCAATAGGTTAACAATTTTTGTTTGAATGTTTAAAGCAAAATCAACATTCATCATTTAACTAGAAGTCTGGCAGGATTATGAAATCAAGGGTTCATATTTAAACCTCTCAATAGCTAGTTCCCGAAGCTTGAACTTGATAGGTGTATGGTAGTCATTGCTCATGGTTCTGTTGAGTAACTATTTTGTAAAGTAATGATTAAAGATGGTTAAGGATCAATTATCTTTATGAAGATTCTAGACTAAATCAATGATTGATATTTAGAGTCTTTTTGAATTCCAAAAGGCAGTTGATGTGAATTGGAGTTGGCATATATTTGGCTATATGATTTTCTTTTTGATAGAGGGTGTGTTGTTCTATGTGGATGAACTATGATAGATTTTATTGAATTCCATATACAAAATTATAGTTGATTGAATTGAAATTGAAGGGATATAGTTGGTTGATTTGCAAATGCAAAGATACATGAATTGCAATGACAGAGATAGTGTTTATTGGTTTGAAAAGATGGGTATGATAGTAGTTATTTCTTGATGATGTTTTCATATGAATATTGCTAGTGGATTTATGCTATGTATTGGAGATTGAGATGATTTTGGTCAATTTTTGGTGAGTATGGTTTTGTGTGAAAAAAAGATAGACAGATATAACTAAATTCCATGCTTGTATTCAATGGAATGCTCCTTTTATGATCAGAGCATGATGATAGCCAGAGGAGTCAATGAATTTTCAGAATTATGATTTTTAGAATGTTGATATAATGCTATGGTAAGTGTGAATAAGTGTGGTGAGTTTTTGATAGTGCAGTGATTTGTATAGAAAAAGAGTAGCCCTCTAAATTTTCTCTTATTTCTTCTAAAGTGTGGTAATTTTTCTAGTGAGGCATGGTGTGAACATTACCAGTGAGGCATGTTGGTTTGCTAGTGAGGTATATTGGGTTGCCAATGAGGCAGATTGAGAAGCGAGTGAGGAAGATTGAGTAGCCAGTGAGGCTTGTTGTATTGCTAATGAGGCATGCAATATGGAATCAACAAGGTTTTAGCCAGTGGGGCTTAATGAAACACATTTTTTAAAGTGGTTTTTCACCCTTTTAGGGTTTTCCACTCTTAAACCTATGTTATGTTTGGTTGTGTGCCATATCGTGCTTGATTGATCATCTTTGATTTAAGTGTTATATTCTGATTTGCATATCTTTGTGACTTCCTTAACGTAAAATATCTAGATTGTATGAAGTATTTTTAATATGGTCTCTTTGAATAATCAATGAGTTAAGTTTTGAAATTGGTTTTCTCATTTGACCACTGATTCACCCCCCCTCTCAGTGGTCCTATACTTCAAAATTATTCATAAAACAAAGGGGTGGTAATGCACCTAGATTAAATTTTGTTTCTTTTTTTCTTGTTTTAGCACAACGAAGCAATGAAGATGTTAATAAATTCACCTAGTATTTAGTTATACTAACCCTTATATGCTTATATGAAGGTTAGGATTTGATATATTTCATGAAGAAAGAATAATTCCATAGATAATCCTACAAACATGTATTAAAACAACATTCAAGAACAAAAAAATAGAGAATATACACTAAAAAATGAAGGAAAGATGTTTAGGCACAACACAACAAAATGGGAGAGGGGTGAAAATAGAAAAAAATCATTAATCTAGAGGATTCAAGTCTTGTACAAGAGATACAAAAAATGTATGTCTCTATTAGAGAACTAGGGTTATAACCCTTTACAATGAGGCTTAAAAACCATATATGCACAATAGGTGATAGAGAGGAGAGAGATAGAATAATGACATGGTAGGGAGAATGTAAGGAAGCTAAGGTAGCAGAAAAAATTCCTACACTAATCTTGAGAGGAGGATACTGCAAAAGTTTATATATCTTTTCAGAAGTTACATAAACTTAAACATAAATAAACATAAATATCATGCATACTGCAACATAGTGATTTATGTGGGGAAAACCATTTCCATAGAAAAACCCCACACTCCAAAATCCACCCAATACTTTATTCAAAAATTATGAAGATTACAATATACTTACAGAGAAAGCTTCTCATAGGAGTATCACCAACCTGAATTCTAGTGGCAACACAACCACTATCAGACTCTTAGAATACATCACAATACACAACTATAATATAATTCCCACATAAAATAGGGTTGGCTTCTAGGATAAGTAAAGACAATAAACTATTGGCCATTAGATCTGAGGCCTACTGATGAACGATCTAGATTTATAATAATAAAATATACATAAAATTTGGCTTTTGGGTCGGGGGTGTTGTCCCTAAGCCCCTACTAGGGTGCACAACCCTTGGACCCCACATAGGGGGGATGATCCACCCAAACCCCTCACAAGGGGGTATCCCCCCAACAACCTTGTGTGCTTACCTATCAACGATAAATCTTATGTAATTGCAAGATTGATACACATTTTCCCAAAAAAGAAAACCCTAACCATTTTCTTGCAACCTTGACATGTTTGTAGAAGGAAATCCAACTTGCAAACATGAAGAACATTCTCTATAGCTTGCCAACTCCTACATTGATGAAAAAGTGGAAAAAGTTATAGAAAAACCCTACAAGAAATGCTAAAAATATGGAAGTGTAAAAAACATGACTTAAGATGGATAAATATAGCATGGGCACCTATAACTCCTCCCAAAATACATTGAAAGTTCATTAAAATTTCATCCCTAGATCCCATGGCTTAGATTCATGTAATTGAAATAGATGTAGTAGCATTTATGATGCACTAAGAAGAGACGAGGAGATGAGAGTACATGTAAAAATACATGAGTTAGGGTTTCTACCTATCTTCTTATATGCACAAAGCTTATGTTCCTAGTAAGGCATTGAAGTTTGGGCATTTTTAATGCCACAAAGAAAGTTCTTTTCATCACCTACACCCCCTCCCATACTATTGGAAGTTGGTTTTTTTTAATTTCATGACCATATAACCTATTCACCATCAAGGTCAGGCTTTTTTGCTACCATACATCCTTCATCTACCTACACCTTATCCACATGCATTAAATATATCATACCTCTAATAAGAGGAGCTTTTGGGGGTCAAGCATTTTGTCTACTACATATGTCGTGGATGGAGTGGGAACTATGAACCAAGGGTTCTGGTTCCTAAGGTTCCTAACATATTAGAACCCTTCGACAACCCCCACATTCACCTTAGAAAACTTCTCTTCTTTTCCTTAATCAATTTTAGGCTTACAATTTTAGTGACTAGTTGAGGAAGGGACACAACACAAAAGCATGAAGTGGCAACATCATCCACATTGAGTATCTCAGATTGATTATGATTAGTGGATTACAAGGGGACATGAAATGCCAACATATACCACTAGAGATTGTAAAAATCTAAATAGTTAAAGTAGAAAAGAGTATTGAAATATAAATTTCAAATTTTAGTTTAGTTGAAAAATGGTAGTGAAAAAAATATAAATAATCTTCAAAGTGAGATTCAATTAATAAAGTAATATTTGGGATTAATACCCCTAGTAAAAAACTCTATACATCCTATTGGGTGAGGATTGCAACAACCATTGTTGAGCTCAATATTGCACTCAAATTCATCTTCTTAGCATAAAATTTTAATGTGGTGGTAATTTTTGAGGTGGATGGTATCATTTTTTCAATAGCTATTAATGCATATTAAATAGATTCCCTAGTCACTTGCAACATTATGATTTACCATTTAAGAGTATAATTATTGTAAATACTGACAATAAAAGAGCTATAGTAGTGAAGGAAAATGAAATCCTAAGATAAAATAAATATGCTCTAAAGTGGGCAAAGATTAATTGGTCACTTTAGTGTAGGTTGTGAAAGGAATGAGGGAGCACATTGTTGTATTAATTAGAAAGGGGATTCTCTCCCAATTCTATGATAATAATGAAATAGTAAAAGAATAATTCAAGGAAATTATCATAAAGAAATATGCAAACTAGACATATTTTAGGGGTTGGATTGATACACTAACATTTCCAAAGTAAAGACAATCCTCTATCCTCTAGCATAATTGGGGTTCCAAGCCAATGCCAATATGCACAGACTCTAGGTAACCATGGAAAAATTATAATTATTCCCTACTATATAGAGTGCTCAAATTTAAAAAAATTAAAAATTTACTCAAAATAAGTCTGTAGATGTCAATAGCTATGCTCTTCCCTATAAGAAATAGTGCCCTAAAATGTCACTAGAATAATAGAGATTTACTCTCCATTTAGCATGTTAGGGTGATATTGATAGAAAAAATTTCATTCTCTTTATATTTTTGAAATTTTGATCCCATTCACTTTAGGAAGTCACCAATGGAAAATTTTCAGAGCTTTTTCTCTCCATTTTCACAAGTTACAAAATATTTTAGTAGCTTCACAAGCTCATTGTTGGATCTTGACATTTGCTCAATTACACGTCATTGATCATTTCATACATTAGATATAATTGGCATCATCAAAAAAAAAAAAAATTAAAAAACATCCATGTTTTAGCACTGGTTGAAAGTTAACATTTTAGCTTATATGGGCCCTACAATAAGGAAATATTGTAAAAAATATTTTCATACAAGTAAAACCATTGCTTGCAGATAAAGGAGAACCAATAGTTCGTGCAAGTTATTGAAGTTTTCATCTTGTAAACTTAATTTTTTTTCTTTTGAATATAATTTGGTGAGTCAACCAAATTGGTGAGCCTAATATTGTTCATAAATATAGAGAGTAAAAGAATAAGGTAAAGGTACTTATACTACTAGATACGTGTTACAATGGCGCTTTTCAAAGCTATAGTCATTCTAACACTTTTTTTTTTAAGAAAATGGATTCACTAAAATATGACACAATGGACTAAGTGTGTCCTAGGTTTGATAAAGGTAAAATGTACAATTTAAGTTTTAATATAGTGGAACCATTAATTTTTTCATAATCAGTAGAATGCAAACCATTTCAGGAGTATTTTTCAAATAAGTATTTTCTACCATACTATTAGAAAAAATACACATCAATAAATGGTGGAGCCCATGCTAAAGGAATTTTTCTTAAAGACATGCCACAATGTAGTGAATATGTGGTGATCTAATTCATCTTAAGGATATTGTAAAAATTGACGCATGTTTCTATTCTGATATTGGTTAGAGATGATATAATAGAGGGTACGTGGACCAGTAAAATTTGTTTGATATATAATAATAAGAAAAAATGTGACTAATGGTAAAACAAAAGCTTGAAGAATGAAGTGCATGCAAAAATTCTAGCCTATTTATCATCTACAAAGTCAAATTTCCCTCGATTACATATATTTCTTACATGTAGTAACCCAATTTTATAGATCATTTCATCTTTTTCTTTTTAAATGAAAATAGTATAAATATATAGGTCGTTTCCTATCTTTCGGTGATCCCACAATACTGGTTTATAATTTTCGGGAGATCCAAATTTTTGTTGAAATTACGTATTTTTAGAAAATATAATGATTTAAGTGTTGAAAAGTTCCAATTGAAGAGGGTTTGATTGAACCACCTTAGATCAAACCCCCTTGGATAGAACCTTGCTAGTTTTAAACCATACCTATAATGGAGTCTCCTTTACACCTATCAAAATGCTGATAAAAAACCACTTTTGATTTACCTATTGGGGGATCAAATGAATTCATTTAAAAATTATTTTAAAAGTATGTAGTCCTTATTATAAGCTTCCCAAAAAAGTATAATTTTAAAAATAAATTATTATTTTTTTATTTCTTGTGAATGTTGGTTTTTCACTGAAAATCAAGCTCTTTGTTCTGCACATGTGAAAAATAGCAAATTATAAAAAAAATTGAAAAATATTAGTGCACTAGATATTAAAGTCCTTGATCCAACAAAAAAAAAGAATTTCGATACAAAAAAGTTATGTTGTATATAGTCTACTTATGTCTGAATTGTAATTATTTTAACTTCAAAACTTGATTAAGGACAAAATATTCAATAAAACACTATGAAACCAAATGAAAGTGCTAGATATCATAGTTACAACCAAATTTGAAAAAAATAGAATTTTATCCTTCATGGAAAAAGTTATGTTGTATACAGTGAGCATCACTCCTTAAAAATGGTGTTTACTGAAAAAAAACTAGTTTTCAAAGGAGATAGGAAAAAAATGTGCAATCTGATTCCAAAAATTTTGGAAAAATTATATTTTAGAATCTATAGACAAAATGTCACAAATCACTAGTTTGCATCATCTTCAAATTCCTCACGGTTTAGCTGCTATAGGTACCCAAAATCAATTTAGTTAGAAAAAATTAATTTAGTGTCTAGTTTGGCCAAAAACTGTAAACCAGTATTGTGGGATCACCCTTTTTTTTAGGTGGCTTGTTTTTCTTGCAGCTTCCAATCTTGAGCAAGAAGAATAAGCTGGTTAAACTTCATCTACAATTGATCAAAGATCAAGTTATGTAGTTTTAGCTTCAAAGTAAACTCAACCTTAGTAAATTTGTATTGTCACCTTGTGACTTGCATATTGGTCTTGTTGTATCTCTATTCTCTCAAGCTACTTTTGTAGTTGATTTCTTGTATTTTAATTTGCTTCATTCAATATTATATATATATATATATATATATATATATATATATATATATATATATATATATATATATATATATATATATATATATATATAGGTCATATTCTATAGAAGAATCTAAAGAAGAAAAAATCTTATCTATTTTATATCTAGGCCTTCAAGGCAAGATATTGTCCTTTATATTTAGATCATTGAACAAAGTGAAACTTGCAAGTTTCCCTTTCAGATAAAACATCTCTCACTATTGTGCATATTTGTGGATTTTTCTTTGTTTTTTTAATTATTTAATTATTGTGTTATTAAGAGGCTTAACTAATCTATGTAGAATTATAAAATTTATAGATGATATTGACAATGTGTACAAAGAGCCTTAGCTTATTCATGTGAAATTCTAAAATTTATAGATGATATTGAAAATGTGTACAAAGAGCCTTAGCTTATCCATGTGAAATTCTAAAATTTATAGATGATATTGAAAATGTGTACATAATTTTTCCATTTTCTTTTCAATAAGAATTGTTATGTTTAAATGGTATAATTTTTATGCAAACACTCAAATGGGAAAAGTAAAATTCTATGATTTAGTGATTTTCCTCATAGTATAGTATTTTATTTCAAATAGATTCTTTCTTTTTTCCCTATTAAAATTAGATCAATAATATATTGACAATGCTATGAAAAGCTAGGTTCTAAAATCCTAGAGGTTATTTTATAAGTTGCATTCCACATGTTTGCGAAGTTTCCCATGTTGATTCAAAGATGTATGAAATTGAATTTGAATATCAACATTATTCTCAAGTAAAATATTATGTACAGTGTATTTGGTTTCTTTTTTATTTTGTTGTTGTTTTATAATCTATATACCCTTCTTTTGTCATTCAAATATGTCAAACTTATTTTTCCTACATCCACTAGATGATCCTAATACCTAGGGCTTAAATTTGACAGTCGACCTTGTCTGTCAAGTAATTTTTTTGTGATGGTCATTTATTTGAAGTTACCTTTCAAATATTAAAAATTATCTATTTTTAAAAAAATATATGTAAATTGAAAAAGCATATATAGGAATAATTACATAGAAATTTTGATAGTTTAACTAAAAGTTTGCCTTTCAACTAATATAGTCTTCCTAAAATTTTAATTGTATTTTACAACTAAAATGACTAAATACAGCCATACGGCCATCAAATTTAAGCCCTGCTAATACCCAATTCTAGATGCTTAGTTTTTTCTATTTGTGCGATGTTTTAACTAACTATTTCCTTTTTAAAATTAAATGATGTCATTATCGTTTTTTCTTATTTAGAATAACATATTAAAATATTACTTTACTATAAGTATTGCCCAATTTATGTAGCCTAAAAGTGATTTTATCCACCTTTTTAGTGGATTAAATTATTTTTAATAAATAATTTATAAATCTTCTTCTGATAAAATATATTATTAATATTTTTATATGTACTACAAGATTTTCTTTTCAATCATTTCCTCTTGTAAAGTAAGTTAATATGATACTTATTCACCACTGATCTATAATTTCTTTCCAAAATTTTCAAAGATTTTTTCTTTCTTTATGAATAAGTGTCTAGATTATAAATTGATATTACACATGAAAAGAAAAGACGGATGAAAATAAATACTAACAAGATTTTCTTTTCAATCATTTTTCTCTTGAAGAATAAGTCAATATGATACATAATCACCACTGACGATTTCAAGACTTTTAAAAGAATAAGTCAATATGATACATGGCTTGTCATGGAACAAAACTATAAAGCTGCTTTAGTTTTAGTCAAGGACAGTGGAGGGGTCCCACATACGATGGTGAATTTCGTTAATGTGAGGTTGATGGGAATGTTAAACTACTGAGACAGATGATAAGTCTGGAAAGTGTAATGGCCATACACTCTGATTTCTCAGATTCACCTGTCACAACATAACTAGAAAATCCCATGTAGAAGCCAAAAGAATTCCACCATATCAGATTCTTTGTCTACCACCTGCTGTGAAGTGCTTGGACAGGAAATACAAAATGGGTTGGGCGAAAATGTGATAGAAATCGACACTCAATTCATCTAAAAAGGATAGAAATTGTGAGAGAGTAAAAAAAGCTTTGAATATGATCAGATAATTTGGATTTGACAAATATCATCTCGTATTGTAATATGGAAGGGAGACCAAACATCTTTACGTGTGAGCATTTTATGTCTACCACTGTTTCAACTGTCTAAGAAGATACAACAATTATTGTTCAATAAAATTGCATGGTACTGAACACCTCAGGATGATAGTGACCTGACAATATGCTTGGTTGTAACATATTTGGCTCATATAAGAGGATGCTTTGATTGACTTGGTCAGAACTCCCAGTCAGTGTACTAGTTTAGCTTTTCATATAGTTCTTTGGTGTGAGACAGCTAACTACCAAAGGGTTAGATAATCTTCTATCAGTCTTGACTGGTAGCATTGACTACATGAGTTTGGTAGCATTGACTACACTAGCTTTTCGAATTAGTCAAATGTCATGCAGGCTTGTGTTTAGTTCGCCTTCACCATTCAAAAGAAATAGCAAATAAATTTCTAAGTGCTTCTTGGTTGATATTTTGTATTATTGGTATTGTTTTTGGGTGAATATTATTGTAATCAAAATTGTTTATTTGATTTCAAAATCGTTAGTTTGGTTCACTTAAGGTCTTCAGTGTACATCCTTTGAAATACCTCCAAATGTTGATCTCCCAATTCTTGAGTTTGACAATGCTTGCAAATGGCTAGAATTTTTTTCTTTAATTAGGTTTCTTTGGGTAGAGCCCCCCTTGAAAGCATGTTTTGAGATTGGTTTGGTATGGTATAGATTGAACATGGGATTCACCTAGATTTTTTGTAAGACCTCACTGAGGGGTTTTTCTGGTTTTTATTTTTTTGAAGCCAATTATGTTGAGGCTTATCCTCTATAAAGGCCCATGGCACACCCACTCTTTTTTTGTTATTTTCAAACATTGGACCTGAAACTTCATCATCTTTGACAAGAAGTCCTTTCACATCCCTATTTGGGTTGAATTTCTTGGTTTTCCTTTACCATTCTAGAACTTCTTAAGCCAAATAGCCTCTACTCTTGGTTCTATTGGGTGCATAGAACTAGAGAATTTTTTTTTGGACCATCCTTGTTGATAGGTTTCCATTGACTTTGACCTCTCTAAAGACGTTAAAACATCAATGAGCATCTAGATTGTCCAAACACACTACTCTCAATGAATCCAATAGATGGATCCTCCCAACACTTTTTATTGATACTAGTCATTTAAACATAAAATTGAGGATTGTCCTTTGGTTTCTTAGCAACCTAAACCCTTTGTTGAGCCCTCTTTAGAGTCATCTCCTCTTGCAAAGGAGGAGGGTTGGTCTATAATGGTTTCTCACAAAGCCAAGAACCCTAGAATTCCTAAAAACCTAAATGGCTGTGGGCATTGGGGGTCTCAACTTCAACTATTCTAGGTGCCTCCAATGTTGAACTAACAAGGAGGTGATAATTTCTAAATCTCCATTAACAACCTCAAGGGTTTCCCCATCACTATTTTTCATAACTCGACATGTTTCCCATCCTCTTATAAGGTAGAGGGGGTCCCAAATACCATTTAAGGTTTTGGAGGAAGGCAGGTACATTTTAGGAAAATGACAACTAACACATATGAGCTTCCAAATTGGGAGCTTTAAGGCATGTGATGAGGTGTTACAAACTAATGTTTTTCCACTCTTAAGGAGCTAGAAATTAGGATACGTATCTTGACGCTTGTTAAATGAACTGTATTTCCTAAGATATTTGAAGTCTCATAGACCTCCTATGGAAATGATCTATTCACAATGTTTATTTGTAATTCCTAAGTTTAGACATTATTTTACTTCAAGAAGTTAACATGTTAGGTTCTTTTAATTTATATAGTATGCCATGTTATTTGGTCTTCCAACCATTTTTTGTAGTAACCATGAAGTGGGTCATGGTGGATTTATCACCTCTCTCCCCCCCACATGATATCACCTTTTGGTTGATCATTGGTGCGACCCCACCAATTGTGTATTATGATCTCTTTTTAATGTTAATAATCATTTCTTTGGGGCTATTAATGTTTATGCCTCCAATGATACCATCAAGAGATATTCTCTCTAACAATGGATTGCCAATTCAGTGTTGGTCACCACTTTAGTTTTGTGCATGGACTTTAATATGATTGATATAACTTATGATAAATACAAGCTTTGTCTAGATGCATTAGATAGCTAGTGAAAGAGGGGTTTGTTTTCTCATACATAATAAATTGGGTCTTTTTGACCCCAATGTGGGACAACAACAAGATCACATGACATGGTACACATGGATCAACTTGAGACTCAAGCTTGATAGGGCCTCAAAGAAGTTCAATTGGGCTATGATTTCAACCCAATCCTTCTTTACTTTCACTAACAAATTTTCCTTGCAATTTAAGATATTGGCAGACATTGTCCTATATAATAATTTCTTGATACCATTTTTATTGAGTGGGAGATCTCCAAGCCTAAAGTTATGAAGAGTAAAATTTTCCTAAACATGTCTCTTCTCAATCATAAATCCATGACATATCATATCCAACATGTCTAGAATTTTTAGCCATGTCCTCTTAGGTGGATCAAATGGGAGAATGATGCAATTATTTGTACAGTTTCACAATTCCTTCATATTTATAGGAGGAAATTTTTTTGTTTTCATTGTTTCTCTTACAAATCCACCACCCTTGAGCTCCACCAATTACTTCCACCTTAGAAGCTCAATCATTTAGCTTCACTACCCAAATTTGGGTGTATTTGCTTCAACAACATAAGTAGATTATTGATGCTCATTCAACCAAAAGGGCCCAAATCAAAGATCAAGTTCATTGGTTCAAGATTAAGGATAGATCCAAAAATATTTTTTTCAAGCTTTAAATGCTTGTCATACCTCCCAATTTGTTAAGTAGAGTCAAGGACGGTGAAGAATTCTCCAATATCTCCCTAAGATTTCATAGCTCTTTTTTGCCACTATGAGTAATATTTTTTTTACTCAAAACTACATACCTACTAGGTAGATTCCTTTGCAACAATGTCTTACTACTATCCCTTGTCAATATCTAATTCACAACACATTCTTTTTCACCAACTCCTCTCTCAAGTAAATCTTAAGGAGGTATTTTTCTCTATGGAAAATGACAAAGCTCCTGATTTAGATGAATTTCCTTATGAATAATAAAAATCCTTTTGAGATACTATGGGTAATCATGACTTGCATATTGTTTACCTTGAAGCTATGAAATTTGGTTCATTAGGTACTCCACTATACAAAAACAACATCAAGTTCATACCTAAGGTTTGTAACCTCAAAGACATCAATATTGGTAGTTGATCACACTTATCAATGCCTCCTACAAGATCATTGCTAAGGCCCTAACAATTAAACTCCACTCCATGATTCCTCTAATTTTTTAACTAAAATAAACTAGATACATTAAGTCCACATTTATTTTGGATAACATTATCACCATCTAGGAGAAATATATAGGCTCAACCACTCCCTGCAACATGTTTCCTTTATCAAAATAAAACTTTCTAAGGGCTAATAATCATATTGAATCACCATTTATTCTTTCCTTTTTGCAACCACTTGGATTTGGCCCCTAGTTCATCCAAATGGCCCAAATTCTCTTTATAGATTCTTCTTCTTGCATTACCATTTGCAAGGTCAACAATCCAATTCTTCCAGACTCTTTAGGACCATTTGGTAAGGTTCCCCCTTTCCCCAACCATTTATTTTTTGGTGGATAAGTGTTTTGGTCAATTTTTGGCACAAGCTATTTCCTAGTTAAATGATAAGGGGATTTCCCTTCTGAATTCCTCCCAAAAACTTGATACAGGAGCATCCATGGTCTGCAACAATCTTGCATCAACCAAAAAAAGGAATCATTTTAATTTTTAATTTCCCTAAGGTTTGGTAATTATTTATTTGGAGAAATAAATTACAATATTAGGCCAAATGATATATTAAATAAATAAGTCTTTATTTATGTTGCAAATTTTGGTGTGAAAGCTAGTCAAGGTGGTGGCATGTTGTAATTTGAATTGCTAATTGTCCATATTGGTGTGGGATTCTTGGAAGTTACAAGTTATGACATTTCATTTAATGCTCTTACATGTGTAGACACTTAAAATTGTACTGAATGATATTGCACACTTAAATATGATTACTAACACCATTTTGTCCTAAATTCATCCCCTTTTTTGACTGTTAAATTAAATAATCCTAGTTATTTAATTAAATGCGTTATTTTCTCATCTATTAATATAATTAATTTCATTAGGTTAATTCACCATATTTCACACTAACATTTCATCTTGTTTAATTGAATAATGCAAATTATTTAAATTAAACCCCCCTTATGTCCTCTCATTTAATTGAATAATCTAAATTATTTAATTAAATGTCACTTAACCCCCTTTTTCATTAAATAAATAAATAATTTATTTGATAATCCTAAATTCCTCTAATTTTCACAATTAAAACTTTGTTTTAATTATCAAATCACTAATAATCCTCATCCTTACACTTGTAAGGGAATATTCCCTTGGAATATTCCTCCTTTGTACATTCCTCCAAAAGAGAATATTCCTTTTTGTGCACTCATTCAAAATGAAAATATCTTAACCTCTTCCTAATTCTTAAGAAGTGTGTTTTTTGAGAGCTAGTTAGGACCATTGAGCAAATTTCTTGATCCTTGTCAACTTTCAACTTTGACCATAGATTGGAATCCTCAACCCATGCCTAATCCTCTCACTAATTTTCATCCCATGATTAAGATAATCAATCTTGACCATTGGTTTCTCAATTTTACCTATAAATAGACCTCACATCTTTGAAGTAGGAATCCACTCATTTTTAGCAAAGTTACTATAGCAAAATTTAGAGCAATCTTTAGATCAATGTTTAGCATTTTAGCATCATATTAATTAGTTTATGCATCCATTTTAGCTTAGTTTCCATTAATTCCTACCACCTTTGAGCATTGTTTCCACTTAGCTTAGTTTGCATCCATCTCCATTAGCATTTATCATTCAATATCTATGTTAATCTAGCTTTGCATTCATGTTTAGCTTAGTTTTTCATCAATTTCATCAACTCTCATCACTAAAAATCCAAACACACTACAAATAAGTACATTTTAGAAAATCATAAAATAAAATTTTACTAAACAACCAAGTTTACTAAAATCAAAGCTTACTAAATAACTCACCTTGAATTTATACCATCCACAACCTAAATAATCTTAATTAGGTTGGCCTCAATGAAACGTATGCACCTCAAACGTGCAACACTAAATAGGTTGACACCAAACACTTCTGCAGTGGAAAGAAGTGAAGGAATACCATGCCAATGGTTAACTAAGACCTAAATCTATATCAGCATGCTACTCATCACATCCATAATCCATGAGGTACCTCCAAAAATAGCACTAGCATGCCAGGTTCACCAAACCTTAACTAACACTACAAGAAACTGCATACACACTTCTCTAGGTTCGAAAACAACATGCAGACAACACATGAACACTCTACAACATTCTAGAATCTTTCAACATCAACATACTACACTGCAACACTTCCACAACCACCCGAAATAAAGAATACTTCCATCCTTTGCTTCAAGATGTACTACCACTAAGCTCCAACTTAGGAAATGAACTTTTAGAGCAACTCAAAACCAAGAACTCCAATAGAAGATAAATATAGGAAATATGAGCATGCTCCCAAGTCCGTAAGACAAGAAATCTCACTACGGAGAAATGTGGAGCAATATCATTTCTCCCAGATAACCTTCTATAGAGGTAGACACACTGTCAAACAAATCTTCCACTTCTACACGATCCAAAACCTAAAACTCTAGAAATAACACCTCTAGACACCTCTTATCATCACATCCAAACTAAATAAGCATATCTTCAACCAAGAATAAATGTAGAGAACAACATTGAACATACCTTTGTCACACTACACACTCTTTTATTCAAATTTTCTCAAGAGAACTTAGAAACCAAGTGAAAAAGCTACATTATAACATATCTACAACATCTAAAACACCAATAATCTCCCCATCTACAATACCAACAATCTCCATACTGTTGACATCAATGACCAATTGTTGACATCAATGACAACACCTACAACATCCTTACAACAATGTTATTCTTTGCATGACCCATAGCAACAAAGCAAGATAGTTTATGAGGCATGCCCTCCCATATATATTGATTCATTCCTTGTATATTTGTATGCATTCTCTCCTTGTAGCAATTAATCATCTCACGACATTTTTATCATCATTTAAGAACTCTTTTATGTGTTGTTTCTTTGAGTTCTATTATATTTTGGGGATAATGCATAGTATTGAGATAACCTCCCACATTAAGGTCACTTTCACTTTTTTGACTCAAAATTTCAGTTTGTTTGCTATGTTTTTATTCTCCTATATGCATATGTTATTTATGTTTGTGATGTTATAAACCCATATTTTTGTAGGTTTTTGTTGTCTAATGTATTTTTTGTAAGTTGTTATCCTGGGGGTATTGTTCCTTCACTTGAAGAGATTTCATCATCCTTTATAGTAACCATTTTGTGTTGTTGCACATTATTTCATTTTAAGTATCTTTTCATTTTACTTTAGCATGCATATTCACATATGTTCATAAGCCCACTAAAGTGGGGGTAAATGTAGTGTCAAAAATTACATACCCTTTTGATTGCACCTCCATTTTTTGTCCACTTTTGTGTCCATTCCCTTAGTATTTTTGCAAGATAATTTTAGCACTTTCATTAGCCTTTTCCCTCCTGAAGGTGCAAAAACCTCCTTTCTAGTGGTCACTTTTTCATGTCACCTTAGTGTTACCCTTATTTTTTTTATTTTTTTCCATCATTTTTTAGCATAAATTATCTAGACAATAGTGCTTAGAGTAGACATTTTTGTGTCATGCTAGTATCCTATGATAATTTTTCATTTGAATGTCATTTCCAAGAATTTTCCACTTGTCACCTTCCCAAATTGATGAAAACATCTCAGAACGATTCCAAATGGCTCATCAACCTCTTCATCTTCCCTCCTCTCTTCTTGAATCTATCTTTTATCTTCAAATCTCCCTCTCTCTCAAGCTCTTCACAACTGCCTCAAAAATAATTTTTAGCTCTCTTGTTTTCTTGGCTTGTTCAAGCCTCTTAGGTAATATTGTTCTTTTAATTTCTTGTTCCCCCAAGCGCATTGAAATTATCATAGCCATATTTCTTTAATTTTAGTTTAACTATTGCACATAAAAAATCTAAAAATTTCCAAACACACTTGAGATATAAGCATAGACACACTATTTTATTTCTATTTTTTATCTTAGCTATTCGTGTAAGTCAAAATATCAATGAGGTTTTGACTTAGGAAAGCCCCTAAATATCCCCAAACATTTTTTTCTTTTCCTTGTAATTGTATATATTTTGAGAGAACTCAACCACACTGAGGGTTTCAAGTGGTTATTTGTAAATTTATTTAAATATTTTAAATTTTATCATTTATTTTATTTCTTTGATTTATTTCTTCTATATAGTATTTGTTGGTTTGTTTTCTATTTCTAGTCTTGTAGCATAGTTGAATCACAAAGTTAGGGTTTCATGCTTTTTGGGTGGTTTCTTGTTTGCTATTCATATAGATGAAATCATGATGCATGAACCTCCATGCAACACATTTTTTTCCTCACCAGTGACTCCCTCCTTGAAAATTTAAGTTCTTCAGTATCTTTATTTTCCATTTTTATTATCATGATTTTTTTATTTTTCTATTTTTAGATATTTTTATTTTTTGCTATTTGTATAGATGACATTACAATGCACAAAAATCCACACAATATGTTGTTTTCAAGCATCCAATCATCTTCTATGGGTGTCCCTCCCTTACACTGAAGGAGATTCCACTTTGTTTAGTAAACTTTGAGTTGTTTGACACATAATCAACCAAGTTTGGAAAAATTTAATTTTAGATTGTGTTGTAGATGACTATTAGGAACCTTTATTTTCTATTGAATTTCCTGAATGTTGATTTTCTATTGATTTATAGTCGAGTTTGGATAACACCTAATTTTAAGCCTATGTTGCAACTGTGTCCCATTTTTCACCCATAATCAACCAATTTTAGAAAACTTTGATTTTAGATTGTGTTGTAGATGACTATTAGGAACTTTTATTTTCTATCGAATTTCGTAAATAATGATTGTCAATCGATTTATAGCCAAGTTCAACTAACACCTGATTTTAAACTTATGTTGCAGAGCTTGTGTCATGCAAACTCCCATTTTTGACCCATAATGAACCAAGTTTGTCAAACTTTGATTTTAGATTGTGTTGTAGATGACTATTAGGAACCTTTACTTTCTATAGGCTTTTGTGAATGTTGATTTTCCATTGATTTATAATTGAGTTTAGCTAACACATGATTTAAAGGCTATGTTGTAGCTTTGTCATGCGAACTCCCTTTTTTCATCCATAATCAACCAAGTTTGGTAAAATTTGATTTTAGATTTTATTGTAGATGACTATTAGGAACCATTATTTTTTATCTTCTTTAGTGAGCATTGATTTTCCATCGATTTATAGCTAAGTTCGGCTAACACCTGATTTTAAGGTTACTCTACAACTGTGCCATGCGAACTGCCATTTTTCACCCATAATCAAATAAGTTTGGTAAACTTTGATTTTAGATTGTGTTGTAGATGACTATTAGGAACCTTTATTTTCTGTCAACTTTTATGAACGTTGATTTTCCATTGATTTTTAGTCAAGTTTGACTAACACCTAATTTTAAGCCTACATTGTAGGTGTCTCATGTGAACTCCCATTTTTCACCCATAATCAACCAAATTTGATAAAAAATTGACTTTAGATTGTGTTGTAGATGACTGTTAGGAACCATTATTTTTATTTTCTTTAGTGGATGTTGATTTTCCATCGATTTATAGCCGAGTTCGACTAACACCTAATTTTAAGGCTACTTTGTAGCTGTGCCATGCAAACTCCCATTTTTCACCCTTAATCAACCAAGTTTAGAAAACTTTGATTTTAGATTGTGTTGTAGATGACTATTAGGAACCTTTATTTTCTATCAACTTTCTTGAATGTTGATTTTCCATCAATTTTTAGTTGAGTTCGGATAACACCTGATTTTAAGCCTACATTATAATTGTCTCATGCAAACTCCCATTTTTCACCCATAATCAACCAAATTTAGTAAAAAAATAAATTTAGACTATGTTGTAGATGACTATTAGGAACCTTTATTTTTTATCAGCTTTTGTGAATGTTGATTTTCCATCGATTTACAGTTTGAGTTCAACCAACACTTGATTTTAAGGCTAAGTTGCAATTGTGTCATGCAAAATCCCAATTTTCACCCATAACCAACCAAGTTTGGCAAAATTTGATTTTATATTGTGTTGTAGATGACTATTAGGAACCTTTGTTTTCTATCAGCTTTCATGAATGTTGATTTTCCATCAATTTACATCTAAGTTTGTTTAACACCTGACAACTCCCATTGCAGCTACATTATAGCTATGCCATGACAACTCCCATTTTTCACCCATAATGATCAAAGTTTGGTAAAATTTGATTTTAGATTGTGTTGTAGATGACTATTAAGAACCTTTATTTTCTGTCGGTTTTCATGAGTGTTGATTTTTCATCGATTTTTAGCCAAGTTCGGCTAACACCTGATTTTGAGCCTACATTGTAGCTATGGCATGCAAATTACCAATTTTCACCCATAATCAACCAAGTTTAGTAAACTTTGATTTTAGATTGTGTTGTAGATGACTATTAGGAACCTTTATTTTCCATCAACTTTCATGAATGTTGATTCTCCATTGATTTACAATCTAAGTTTAGCCACCACTTGATTTTAAGGCTACGTTGTAGTTGTGTCATGTGAATTTCCAATTTTCACCCATAATCAACCATTTTTGGTAAACTTTGATTTTATATTGTGTTGTAGATGACTATTAGGAACCTTTATTTTCTATTAGCTTCCATGAATGTTGATTTTCCATTGATTTACAATTGAATTCAACTAACACCTAATTTTAAGCCTATGTTGCAACTATGTCATGCAAACTCCCATGTTTCACCCATAATCAACCACGTTTAGAAAACTTTGATTTTAGATTGTGTTGTAGATGACTATTAGGAACCTTTATTTTTTATTGGCTTTTGTGAACGTTAATTTTATATCAATTTACAGCTGAGTTCGGCTAACAACTGATTTTAAGGCTATGTTGTAGCTTTGTCATGCAAACTTCCATTTTTCACCCATAATCAAGCAAGTTTGGAAATATTTGGTTTTAGATTGTGTTGTAGATGACTATTAGGAATGCTTATTTTCTATTGATTTTCATGAATGTTGAGATTCCATTGATTTATAGTCTAAGTTCAACCACCACCTAATTTTAAGGTTACGTTGTAGCCGTGTCATGCGAACTCACAATTTTCACCCATAATCAACCAAGTTTGGAAAACTTTGATATTAGATTGTGTTGTAGATGACTATTAGGAACCTTTTTTTTATTCGCTTTCATGAAAAATTGATTTTCCATCAATTTATAGCCAAGTTCAGCTAACACCTAATTTTAAGCTTGCATTATTGTAGTTGTGTCATGCAAACTCCCATTTTTCACCCATAATCATCTAATTTTGGGAAATTTTGATTTTAGATTGTGTTGGAGACTACTATTAAGAACCTTTATGTTTTTTGTATTTTTTGAATGTTGATTTTTAATTGATTTATAGCAGAGTTCAACAAACACTTGATTTTAAGGCTACATTGTAGTTGTGTCATTCGAACTCCTATTTTTCACCCATAATCAACCAAGTTTCTTAAACATTGATTATAGATTGTGTTCTAGATAATTATTAGCAACCTTTATTTTCTATCAGCTTTCATGAACATTGATTTTTCATCGATTTCCAATCAAGTTCAGCTGACACCTAATTTGAGAGCTACATTGTAGCTATGTTATGCGAACTACCATTTTTCATGTATAATCAACCAATTTTGGAAAACTTTGTTTTTAGATTTTGTTATAGATGACTATTAGGAACCTTTATTTTCTATCAACTTTTGTCAAAGTTGATTTTCTATCGATTTATAGTCAAGTTCAACTAACACCTTATTTGAAGGATACATTATAGATGTGTCATGCGAACTCCCATTTGTCACCCATAATCATCCAAGTTTGGTAAACTTTGATTTTAGAATGTGTTGTAGATGAATATTAGGAACTTTTATTTTCAATCTGCTTTTGTGAACTTTTATTTTCCATTGCTTTATAGTTGAGTTCAACTACAACCTAATATTAAGGCTAAGTTGTAATTGTGTCATGCGAACTCCCAATTTTCACCCATAATCAGCCAAGTTTAGAAAACTTTGATTTTAGATTGTATTGTAGATGACTATTAGGAACCTTTATTTTCTAATGGCTTTTGTGAAAATTTATTTTCAATCGATTTATAGCCGAGTTCGACTAACACCTGATTTTTAGGCTACTTTTCCATTGTGTCATTTTTGACCCTACACATACCCATCATATCACCACTTTTTGGACCATCATGATCCTACACATACCCTCATGCGAATTCCCAAATTTCACCCATAATCAACCAATTTTGGAAAACTTTGATTTTATATTGTGTTGTAGATGACTATTAGAAACCTTTATTTTCTATTAGATTTTATGAGCATTGATTTTCCATCGATTTACATATGAGTTCAGCTAACACCTGATTTTAAGCCTACATTGCATCTATGTCATGTGAATGCCCACTTTTCACCCATAATCAACCACGTTTGGAAAAAAATGATTTTATATTGTGTTGTAGATGACTATTAAGAACCTTTATTTTCTATCGTCTTTCGTGAATGTTAATTTTGTATCGATTTATAGTTGAGTTCAACTAACACTTGATTTTAAGGCTACATTGCAGCTCTGTCATCCAAACTTCAATTTTTCACCCAAAATCAAGCAAGTTTGGAAAAATTTGATTTTAGATTGTGTTTTAGATGACTATTAGGAACCTTTATTTTCTATCAGTTTTCATGAATGATGAGATTCCATCGATTTACATTCTGAGTTCACACCAGGTAATTTTAAGGCTACGTTGTAGGTATGTCATGCAAACTCATAATTTTCACTCATAATCAACCAACTTTAGCAAAATTTGATTTTACATTGTGTTTTAGCTGACTATTAGGAACCTTTATTTTCTATCTACTTTCACAAACATTGATTTTCCATCGATTTACAATCAAGTTTGGCTCACATGTAATTTTAACCATACGTTGCAATTGTGTCATGCGAACTCCCATTTTTCACCCATAATGATCCAAGTTTGGTAAAATTTGATTTTAGATTGTGTTGTAGATGACTATTAAGAACCTTTATTTTCTATCAGTTTTCCTGAATGTTGATTTTTAATCGATTATAGCTGAGTTAAAGTAATGCCTGATTTTAAGGCTACGTTGTAGCTGTGTCATATGAACTCCCATTTTTAACCCATAATCATCCAAGTTTGACAAACTTTGATTTTAGATTGTGTTTTAGATGACTATTAGGAACCTTTATTTTCTATTGGCTTTCATGAACGTTGATTTTCCATCGATTTTCAACCGAGTTCTTCTAACACCTAATTTTAAGCCTACATTGTAGTTGTCTCATGCAAACTCCCAATTTTCACCCATAATCAACCAAATTTAGTAAAATTTGATTTTAGATTGTGTTGTAGATGACTATTAGGAACCTTTATTTTCTATTGGCTTTCATGAACGTTGATTTTCCATCGATTTTCAACCGAGTTCGACTAACACCTAATTTTAAGCCTACATTGTAGTTGTCTCATGCAAACTCCCAATTTTCACCCATAATCCACCAAATTTAGTAAAATTTGATTTTAGATTGTGTTGTAGATGACTATTAGGAACCTTTATTTTCTATTTGCTTTTGTGAATGTTTATTTTCCATCGATTTACAATTTGAGTTCATCCAACACTAGATTTTAAGGCTACGTTGCAACTGTGCCATGCTAACTCCCAATTTTCACCCATAATCAACCAATTTTGGAAAACTTTAATTTTATATTGTGTTGTAGATGACTATTAGGCACCTTTATTTTCTATAGACTTTCATGAATGTTGATTTTCCATCAATTTACATTTGAGTTCATCTAACACCTGATTTTAAGGCTACATTGGGTGATCCCACAATAGTGGTTTACAATTTTTGGCCAAACTGGACACTAATTTTTTTTTAAAAACTAAATCTTCACATTTGGGCACCTATAGCGGTTAAACCGTGAGGAATTTGAAGATGAT
>VDFB02039492.1:0-32473 GCA_007258455.2 Sequoia sempervirens
ATGGATGCATGCGGAGAAGGGTCAGGAGGTGTATTGATGCAAGATGGGCAAGTAATTGCTTATGAATCTAGGAAGCTGAACCATATGAGATGAATTATGTATCACATGATTTAGAATTAGCAGTTGTGGTTCACACATTACAAATGTGGAGGCACTATTTGCTAGGAGAGCCTTTTGAGTTGAAAATTGACCATAATGGGTTAAAGTACCTTTTTACTCAACTTAATCTGAATGTTAGACAAAGAAGATGGTTATAGTTAATAGCTGACTATGATTTTAATATTAGTTATATTAAGGGGAAAGAAAATTGGGTTGCCGACTCATTAAGTCAAAGATGACACATTGCTTCCTTAGTAGCAATTCAAACCGATTTCAAGGGGCAAGTACTCAAAAAGTGCAAGGAGGATGAGTATTACTTGCAAGTTAAGCAAGTACTCATTGATAATCCACAAGATTCTAGGTATGAAGGTTTTCAATTTGAACCTAATGGACTACTTAGATATAAGGGTAGAATGTAAGTACCTGACATAAAGGAATTAAGAAATCTAGTATGGAAGGAAATACACAAATCACCATACTCTAGAAATCCTAGAGTGACAAAAATGATGGTTGATGTAAAACTATTATACTTTTGGAAGGGAATGAAAGGAGATGCCGCTAGCTTTGTGGCTAGGTGTCTTGAGTGTCAAAGGGTGAAATCTGAGCATCATCATCTTGCAGGCTTGTTATACCCACACGATATACCAAAGAGGAAGTGGAAAGTCATAAGTATGGACTTTGTGCAAGGATTGTATATGTCAAGGAATAAGCACAATGCCATTTTGGTGGTAGTAGATAAGCTTACAAAGGTAGCACATTTTATACCAGGGAACCTAACTGATGGAGCACCTGTCATAGCAAGAAAATTTGTGCAAGAAGTGTTTAGATTGCATGAGATTCTTGAAAAGATTATTTTAGATAGGGATACATGAGTCACTTCTAGGTTTTGGAAAACCTTGTTTTTTGCACTAGGGACTCAGTTAAATATTAGCTCAGTATATCATCTAGAAACATATGGAAAAATAGAAAGGGTAAACCAAGTATTGGAAGACCTACGTAGGATGTATTACATGGATCAACAATACAAGTGGGAGGATTACTCACCCTCAGTTGAATTTTCTTACAATAACTCTTATCATTCTATGATAACGATGGATCCTTTCGAAGCTTTGTATGGCCAAAAGTGTCAAACTCCTATAAGTTGGAATAAACTTGAGGATCGAGTGAGTCTCAGGCCATAAATGTTGGATGAAATGGATGAGCAAGTTAAGATTATTAAGCAAAGGTTAGTTGAAGCTAACAATAGGAAGAAAAGCTATGTTGATGCTAAGAGAGTACCCCATAATTTTGCCTTAGGTGACAAAGTATTGATGAGAGTGAAACCTCACAAGAGCTCCATTAAATTTAGAAAGTCTTCTAAGTTAGCCCCGTGTTATGCTGGACCTTTTGAGATTCTAGAGGAAGTGATTCCAGTAGCCTATCAAATTGCTTTGCCACTAGCTATTTCCATAATGCATAATGTATTCCATGCGTCCTACCTTAAAAAGTATATACCAGGGGATAATCATGTAATTGATTGGATTGCTTTATAGGTATGGGACCCCAAAGTAGTAACTCTCAAGCCTGTCAAGGTGCTAGGAACACATAAGCTACACTTGCGTAATAGAGAGGTATTACAGTGCAAAGTCTAATGGGACTAGTATGCAGAAGACTTGGCTACTTGGGAGGACTATGCAAAAATTCAACAAAAATTTCCTCATATTCTTGATGCTTTTGAGAATGTTGAATAATGTGTTGTTAGTTGTTGTGTTTTAAATAATACCTTAGGTCATCAGGGGTGATGATTAATAAGGGGGGAGTATGTTACACCCCAGTTGTGTAGTTACTATTTACTATTACTACATAGGGTAAATATGAATGTAATGTGAATTCTGGAGATGAATAAATTATGCTTGTACCTTGTTATCAATACATGAATGTTATCTCATTTGATGCTATCTCAGTTGATGTTATTCATGGTGAAATACCGCATATACGTGAATGAAAGGTTATTGAATTATTATTATTCTAACTTTGGAAATGTTTATGTATACTGCATATGTTATGAACAATTAACTATCGTGTGCATGTGTTAATGGATGAAAGTATGTGTTCCATTCCTCCAAGCAGAGGGGAAGTATCACTTGGGAGAAGATCTTGGTTGAGTAACCAGTAAAAGTAAACTATCTGAGCATATACACACACCACATTAGAATGATTGAGTCAAGTCAGTTTGTGGGTAATAGGTAAGTCATCCCTAGTCATATGTCTGCAATTGAGAGTCTTGTTTACTTTTTCATGCATGGGGTGATGTTTATCTATTTGAGCTTTTGAGTTATTTCTTGTGCTATTACGATTATATTGACAAGTGGGATGTATGTGGAAGTATGTTTATATATATGCACATGCATGTTAGTAGGATCTAACGACATGTATATACATATGTATAGATGTACCACACACAAACACTTATCAATATGATGGTAATCATGAATGGCTATATGTGAAACGGATGTGAACATATATATATATATGTGTGTGTGTGTATAGTATATACATGTATCCATATGTATATGCATATCGATACATGCGTACATTGGTGAATGGACACACTCATATGGATGCATCGATATAGATATACCTGCACATACGTGCACATAGAGGCATATACATTTATACATGTATATATATGCATACATTCAATATAATGTGTTTATTATATATTTTCTTGTGACCTATATATATATATTGAATGTATGCTTTCATTATAGGCTTACGCTATATATATGTAAATATATATTAATGGTTATATGTATATACATATATATAAATACATGTTAGTATTTTAATATATATGTATATAATATATTATATATATAATAATATATTTTTAACATATTATATATGTTAATTGAAACTGACTATCTCTTATTTATTGAAGCCTATATATTAAAGGTTGTTTTATAGTCGATAGAGACTATGAAATGGAGGTCAATATTGACCATGTAAAATAAAGCTAATTTAATAGCTTATGATTATTAAGTGTAAATCGATTATCATTTGGATGACATGCGATATAAGTCGTTGTATTACATTTGATATTGTTGTCTATTATATGCTTGACTTGGTCGATGCCTTCATTGAATAAGTCTAAATTTTTGTAGAAGTCTTTTCTATGTGACAATTCCAATTATACATATGTTGATTGAATAAGTCTTCAGATTGTTGTCACAAAACAAGTCAACCTGCAGGTGAATAAGCTAAGTACTACCTTGAGAATTCACCACCTTTCTGATAGGTTTCATGTGTTTCTTTGCATGAAGCTTGTTGTCATTTTACATGCCTAAACTATAGGCTTTGAGTTTGCTTGGTTTCTCTATAAATAGCTAAACCATTTCATTTGTGAGGGACACAATCTTTCCCAAGAGATTACATATCTTTTTCAGTTCATTATTTTCTGTGTTATTTTCAACCAAACTCGCTTTATTTTATGAGCAAGTAATACTGAGAATTCTATTGTGTTGAGAGGAAACATTGTTGTTTGAGAGGAGTAAGCTATCAAATTTTGAGGTAGAGTTATTAAGATATCCTTGAGAAGCTGATTATCAAGCTAATTACTATTGGGGAGGGCTGCATTGCTGTAATGCCCCGTCATAATAACCTAAGGAATGTTGCAATTGTGTATAAAAGTGAAATAAAAAAAATTTAAGTAATATTATTAAGTTAATTAGTTGCATACATTCATTAAGTTACGCGATGTTACACTACTTGAGTTTCCATAGACGACTTTAGTATTTCGCATTGCATATATTTAATTAACATAAACATTAGAAAGTAAACATTACACATCATTTGATATTCCATTCAAGATAATATAAAGTACAAACATGATTTCTTACATTGCATTTGGAAAGATATTACAATACTCATCCATCTGATGAGGTAGATCAAATAATAGTTTACAATTACATTTACAATGTTCACCTCATATACAATTGAGGATGTTTACAATACAAGTTTAACAATAATGCAATAAAGAAAGTACAACTATATCCAAATCTGAGCTCTCCATCCATGATACCGTTGCCATGATCATAAAATTTGGGGATAATGGAGTAAGATTGCATGTTCACTGCCAACCATGTGGTGCCATAGGTCCACGGAGTGCTAGGAGGTAGTAGCGTTTAGGCATAGGCTCTACTAACCCTAGACACAAGTACATAAATAACTGATGGTTACATTTCTTCCTAATTTAAGACAATTGAATGTACTACATACACAAGGTTATCTGTTATTTTAGGTGGAGTGTCATCACAATATTGCAAAGGTTACCCTAGTGTTTCTTCTTAGGTTCCGGCCCCCAACCTTGGGTTACCCTGGTAACCTCTTATGAAACCCGACCCAATGCAAATCATTGCAGAATCGAATGTCTTTGAAGAAACAAGACACCGATTTTCCATTCCAGGCCTTCTCATCTTATACTCAAGACTGAAGTAGCTCAAGAGTCAATAAGAGAGGCATAACATCTTATTAAAGATTTTAATTCTAACTACTGTGTTGTTTAGTTATCACTGACTTACTAACTCTTTGTAAGTTACCCTGACACCACTTTGTGTGTCGACCCTCACATAGAGCCACTCCCCTAAACATAACAAGGATATACTAAGTTTTCCTGACTAAGGTTTACAAGGTGCACAAAATTCAATCACATAACAACAAATGACACACAATGGTCATTAAAACTTTTATTCATAAACCAGGTATCAATATACCATATTCCAAAATGTGCACAACCCAAGTCAACATCAAGAAACACATATGAACAATAACATTACCCTTTCTATACAATTCGTTCTAGAAGACTTATACATCTAAGACTTTCCCAATTTTTCCAAATAGAACATGACTAAAAGCAAATTTGAAAATAAACATCTATATTAGGATATAATAAATCTAATCAATCAGAATATGATGTACAATATTAAACAACTAGAGTTTAATTTATTTTCCATTCAATACCAAAAATGAAATCTATGCTTTGCTTAATTTCATAAACATTTATTATAATGAAATCTATAAATACTTCAGAATAAAAGTCCATTCTAAGCACAAATATCATAATCAAGATAAATTAATTATTAAAATATCTATATCTAAATATTTAATAAATTATTTCTTTTAAATATCTCATTTAAACATGATAACTCTTCAAATAATATTTTTAAACATTTAAATAAATATATATATAATTATAAATATTATATATATACATTATATATATAATATATATTATATTATTAATATACATTATATATATCACATATATACATAATAAATATAATATATATATATATTAATACTATAATTAACAATTAACAAAATTGTGAATTTAAAAAAAAACGCAATAAAAACATAACACACATTAGAAGTTAGGGCAAAATCCCTAACCCTGCGCACTATGGGTAGGGCTGCCTTCACAGCCCGCCCCACAGGCTCGGTCGCGGAGGCTGAGCCGAGCGCTGCCCGCAAGGGTGGCGCTGGGCTCGGCCCTCGCCGCCATGCCCCTGTGGGGACGGCTGCGGGTAGCCCTGCCTCACACAGGGCTTCGGCCCTCTAAAGTTTAATACATTTTAAAAAAAAAAATTCACAAAAATAAAACAGACGAGTTTAAGTTTAATATCCAACTATGGATATTTAAATTCCGTTTCCCAAAAATTTTTGAATCCCAACTCGCCCATACGGCAAATTCAATTAAATAATCATAAGATTATTATAAGTTTCTTTCACAATCTAATTTATATATATATAAGATAAAATATATGTATAAATATATATATATATATATATATTTATACAAACTAATAGGGTTTTCATACAGAGAATTTTAGAAAATTCTACAGAAGTTCAACGGGGTTTCAAAGGGAAATAGGGGAATTTCACAGTACGCATAAAATTTATTTTCCAAATGAATTCTAATTTTTAATTCTAGAAATATAAATTTCATTTTCCCATATATCAATAATTTCCCTTCATACAAACTCTTTTTTCCAGAAAGAAAAGAAATTCAATAAATCCCATTCAGAGAATAAACAGTAAATGATTTTTCCGAATAACACAGAGGATTTAAATTAAAGAAATTTCTTTCACAAATATTCTTTTCAAAGAAAACAACAAATTAAAAACCACAAGAGGAATACATGTATTCCCGAAGCTTTAGAAATCGGTTTGATGATGAGAGCCTATGTTTCCTGTAGCTTCCAAATCCTTTCCCGAGAAACAATAACCAAATTGCAAAACAGAGATCTTCCACAAATTTGCAACAATACCAAGTAACCATAAACAGTAATTTTTTTAACAGAGCTCAATTATTTTCCCGTGAAGAATAGAATAACCCCTGTGTTTTTCCAGATCCAAAATAATATCCGTGAACAACCTCAACCATAAACAATCAATGCCACTGGCACACATGTCGAGAAGTACCAAAATATCTTTTAACCACTTCTCGGCAATCTTGCCTTTCAAGATTTGCATGAATTTATTTTATTTAAAATTTTCAAATACAAAATTTATTTAATAATTAAAATACCATTTCCAAATAACAATTAATTTTAAAATTGAATCTATTCACACACAATTTAAAACAATTTAATTTAATTAATTAATTTATTTAATTAAATGAATTTAATCTTAATGATCAAATTATTTAACCAAACAAACTAATTAATTAACTAAATAAAAACATAAAACTTATTTCATTAACATTTAAAAATTAATTTACATAATAGTAATTTAAAACACAATAAACTAACATTAAAAATTGCCTAAATTTTCCTTTCAAGCAAATAATCCAAACAAAAACATACAGAACCATCTAAGACTCCAATCTAAACTGACGATGTACTATGACCAAGTTATAGACTAGACTAGGATAAACCATGCTACTACCTCCCAATCAACAATTCCGTTGAGTCTTGACATGCTCAGACCCGAGTAACCAGGTGGAGTCAGTGTCATGTACTTGCAATCCTGCAATCCAAGCAATAACATGCATATATATATATATATAATCCATTAGACAGTATCACTGTGGAGAAAATCACTTTGATGATATCGCAGCCACTCTCACGTTTGTAGTGATGCAATCTCGCTCCACACCAATAAACGTCACATCAGACTGATGAATTAAATAACAGTTAGTCCATCATAAACATACATATAGCAATAATCATCTAAAAGAAAAACATCTATGCTATATCAAAGCATGTCAGAAATCAATTATCACCATACAATGTATCATCATGTCACAAAGTGAATCCACTGTCGCTCAAAACCAGCGATCAAAATATCCAAACAAAGTACCATAGTCTAATAGTATGAAAACATGTAACCAGAAAACATAAGCATAAATGGAGGGGTACTACATCCTCCCCCCCTAGGATCAGGCTTGCTCTTGAAAGCCTGCGAACAGATAGGGATAAAGTTCCCTCATGCATGTCGCATCCTCCCAAGTAGCAGAAGCCTCATGGCTAGGATCCCATTGGACCCTCACCTGATCAACGTCTCGACCCCTGAGACCGAGCGTCCGACGCTATAGAATGGCCACAGGCTCCAAAGCCAGCTGCCCGTCCTCTACCTGTAACACATTCCAATCAAGTACATGAGAAATGTCGGGATGATATGGTCTAAGAAATGATACATGAAAACATCATGAATACATGACAAACTGGGTGGTAAGGCGAGTCGATATGCCATAGGACCAATTCTCTCTAAGATTTCAAATGGCCCGACGAAACGAGGCGCAAGCTTAGAGCCTTTTCCATAACAGATTGGACTCTTTCGCGGTCGCACTCGAAGAAACACTCTATCACCAACAACAAACTGTCGGTCTATCCTATGCGAATCGGCATATTTCTTTTGCCTATCCTGTGTTGCTATCAAATATTCTCTAATACAGTCAACCTGTTGCTCCATGTCTCGAAGCATCTTAGGACCAAGTAGTACTCTATCCTCTAGTCGATCCCAACTCAGAGGAGTTCGACAAGGACAACCGTATAATGCCTGAAATGGTGGCATACCTATGGAACTCTGATATTCGTTATTGTAAGCGAATTCTACTAAGTACAGATAATCCTCCCAACGTGATTGTTGGTCCATTATGTACATCCTAAGCATATCCTCTAATATTTGGTTAACTCTCTCCATTTGTCCATCAGTTTGAGGATGATACGCTGAACTAAAGTTCAACTGTGTACCTAAAGCATGTTGTAATGAAGTCCATAGGGCTGAAGTGAATACAGGATCTCTATCAGAAATAATCCTACGAGGAATCCAATGTAATCTAACGATGTCCTCCATGAATATCCTAGCTACGGATGAAGCATTATATGATGATCGTACAGGTGAAAAATGAGCTACCTTAGTCAATCGGTCAACAGTTACCATAATGGCATCATGTCGACATGATGACGTAGGCAACCCTACAATAAAGTCAACGGATATAATATCCCATTTCCATTCAGGAATGAGATGTGGCTGCAATAATCCAGCGGGATGTTGATGCTCAGCTTTAACTCACTGGCATTCAAGACATCTCGATACATAATCAGCAATATCACGTTTCATACCAGGCCAGAAATACAATTTCCGAAGATCGGCATGCATTTTCTTAATACCTGGATGAGCTGAATATGGAGCTCGATGTGCTTCAGTCATAATTAACGTATGAAGACCCTCAAAATGTGGTACATAAATACGACCTAAATGTCGTAATATACCATCCAGTTCTAGGACATACCCTGCAAATCAACCTTCTAAAGGTCTACCAGATTCAATTTTCGACCTCACTTCCTGATACAATCTATCAGTAGGAAGTGCTGCTAATATTTGACCTCTCAAATCTACTTCAAGAGTAGTAGCAGAGATCTCATGTTGACGACGACTAAGAGCGTCAACAACTACATTCTCTTTTCCTTGAACACATCTCACTTTGAAATCGTACTCACACAAGAACTCCATCCACCATCTTTGTCTAGCATTCAAGTTAGGTTGCATAAAAATGTATTGTAGACTACAGTGATTAGTGTGAAGTTCGAAACGATGACCTAATAAGAAATGCCTCCATCGAACTAATGCATGCACAACTGCAGCAAGTTCTAAATCATGAGTGGGATAGTTTAATTCATGATCTTTAAGTTTATGAGATTCATAAGCAATCACACACTCATCTTGCATCAGAACTGCTCCCAAGCCCTCTAAGGATGCATCAGTGCAAACTACAAAATCCTTAGTAGGATCAAGAACAATCAGTAGAGGTGCATTAGTCAACTTTTCTTTAAGTGTCTGAAAAGCCAACTGACACTACTCTGTCCAAATAAACTTCTTCCCTTTTCTCTGAAGAGAAGTAATCAGATGACCAATTCTAGAAAATCCCTCAACAAACCGTCTATAGTAACCAGCTAGACCCATAAAACTACGCACTTCACCTACATTAGTAGGCGTGGGCCAATCTACAATAGCTTGAATCTTTGAAGGATCCACAGCAATACCTTTTCCAGAAATCATATGTCCAAGGTATTTTATCTTAGTTTGAAAGAAGTCACACTTCTTCAGGTTTGCATACAATTGATTTTCCCTTAAACATTGCAATACCTATCTCAAGTGTTCTTCATGTTCCTTCATGTTTCTCGAATAGATCAATATATCATCGAGAAATACCAGGACAAAGCGATCAAGGTATGTACGAAAAACACCATTCATTAAACTCATGAATACTGATGGTGCGTTCGTTAACCCAAATGGTACTACTGTGAATTTGTAGTGCCCATAACGAGTATGAAAAGTAGTTTTATGAATGTCAGCTTCAGCTATTCGCAATTGATGATAACCAGATTTCAAATCAATTTTAGAGAACACATTAGCTCCCTTGATTTGATCAAAAATATCATCGATTCTAGGCAAAGGATAACGATTCTTAATCGTAACCTTGTTCAATTGATGATAGTCAATGCACAGTCTAAGTGACCCATCCTTCTTCTTTACAAAGATGATAGGTGCTCCCCAAGGGGAAACACTAGGATGAATAAAACCATTTTCTAATAGTTCCTACAACTGAATACGAAGTTCCTCTAACTCCTGAGTTGTCATTCTATATGGAGCTCTAGATATAGGCTCAGCTCCAGGAACTAGGTGAACTCTAAAGTCAATATCCCTCTTCGGTGGCATTCCAGGTATGTCATCGGGAAACACGTCAGCAAATTCCATAAGAATAGGATGATCATCAAGAGATACCTCTCGACTCTCACCCTCTTCCAAATCAGTGACTATTGTTGCAAACAGTTGGCAACCCTGACGAAGACATCTCTTTAATTGCATAGCAGATATCATCTGCAAAGAAATAGGTCTTTAAACACCTATAATTTCCACTTTCGCACCTAAATCATTAATGCAACTAACTGTCTTAAGTCGACAGTCAATCACAGCATGATGAGATGCTAGCCAATCCATACCTAGTACTATGTCGTACGATCCCAAAGGTGTAACATATAAATCTACTAAGGTAGTTAACGTACCAATTTTAAGTTCACAATTATGTACAAGGTTCTGTACTGCTACTTTCACCCCAGAGGTGAATTCAACCTGCCACTTACCACCTTGCTTTACCGCCACAAGACCACATCGATCAATGATGGTCGGTGAAATAAAGGAGTCAGTAGCTCCGGAATCAAAAAGAATGGAAATACTAACACCATGTAACTTACCTGAAGTCTCGACCACTATGTTCTGGTGATCGGCTTGGCGGTCATTAACCACAGCATAAATTGTATGTGATCATCCTGCATCACCCACTGTAGGCTCTGAAACTGTAGGTCGAGGCCCAAATCTAGTAGAACCTCTCATCGGACACTGCCTAGAAATGTGTCCATGCTGTCCACACGAGTAACAACCTGTGCCTCTACCAAATCCTCTGCCACCCGAAGGTGCATTGGATTGTTGGAAACTACCCCTACTGACAGTAGACTGAGCACTCTACACAGGATGATCCTGCCTATTGCGCTTGTTGTGCCACTAGTTGCGACCCTTTCCTGTTTGAGGACTATTACCTTGTTGTGGTTGTGGATTATTATTCTTTTTAGGTGTACGTTGTTGTTGTTGCTGCCCACCCTTTGAGGGTGTCTATTGGTTCCTAGAGGAACCTCCTGTCTATGCCTATCCACCCTGTGGACTAAAACCTGCTATAGGAGCACTACCAATCTGTACTCCTATGTGACCACCTAATGCCATAACAAGGTTCTTTTCCACTATGCGAGCCTTCTCCACCACAACTTCCATAGTCTTTGGCTCAAAGACTCTAACACCACCACTAATGCAGGCGTTTAAACCCCTGATGAAGTGTTGTACAAGCATAGGCTCATCATCGCCAATACCAGCATATTGCTTGAGTTCATAGAATCTACGTTCATATTGCTCAACAGAAAGAGCCAATTGACGTAGATCATGAAACTCGTCAGCCTGACGCTGCCTCCAGTGTTCCAATAGGAACCGTGCTCTAAACCTCTCTAGGAACATCTCCCAAGACACTGACCTAATATCTAAGTGGAGCTTCTGCTCCTCCAGGCGCCACCAAGTAGACGCGAATCCTCTCAGATGCATGATAGCGCATCTCACACGGGTATTGCTACCATAAGGGTGCATGGCGAAGCATCTACCCAAATCCAGTAGCCAGGTCTCTGCCTCTAAGCCACCTCCTGCACCATAAAAAGTAGGAGGGTGTGCCCTCAGTAAATCCCTCATGTGTCCTGCAATAACAACATCCTGATGCACTGTATCATCTACTCTCCTAAGAGATCTATCCCTCTCTCTAACAACCTCCTGCTCAACTTCCTGTCTAGGTCCAAGTTGAGCTAGGACCTCCTCTAATAAAGGACGTATCTGTGAACCCTCTACTCCTGACTGCTCGGGATTATGTCCCTCATTCCTCTGATCCAACTGTTCTGCCTGATCACTCTGATGAGGGCTCAGAGGGGGAGTAACCTGAGGGATTAGCCCTCGGCCTCCACCTCGACCTCTACCATGACCTCTTCCACCTCGCCTAGGCATGTTCCTACACATAACAATAACGAGTCTTAGATACTAATCAACCAAGGCTAACAGATAGCGACACTACGTACTAAGTCAACCTAATGGGCTCGTGATTACCTAGAGCGTCTAGTGTTTGTAACCTTGGCTCTGATACCAATCTATAATGCCTCGTCATAATAACCTAAGGAATGTTGCAATTGTGTATAAAAGTGAAATAATTTTTTTTTTAATGTAATAATATTAAGTTAATTAGTTGCATACATTCATTAAGTTATGCGACGTTACACTACTTTGAGTTTCCATAGACGACTATAGTATTTCGCATTGCACAAATTTAATTAATCATAAACTTAAAATAAACATTACATAACATTTAAGGTACCATTCCAAATAACAAAAGATATAAACATGTTTCTTACATTGCATTTGATAAGATATTACAATACTCATTCATCTGATGAGGTAGATCAAATAATAGTTACATTTACATTTACAAATGTTCTCCTCATAAACAATTGAGGGATGTTTTACAATACAAGTTTAACAATAATGCAATAAAGAAAGTACATCTGTATCCAAGTACGAGCTCTCCATCCATGAAGCTCTCGATGCCATGATCATAAACTGGGGACCCAACGGAGTAAGGTGCACGTTCCACCCAACCATGTGGTACCCGTAGGTCCACCCCCCGTGCTAGGAGATAGTAATATGGTTACCTAGACATAATCTACTAACCCTAGACACAAGTACAAAACTGACTGATGGTTACATTGCTTCCAGATTTTAGATAATCGAATGTACTAAGTACACAAGGTAGACTATTATTTTAGGTGGAGTGTCATCACAACGTTGCAAAGGTTACCCTGGTGTTTCATCCTAGGTTCTGGCCCCCAACATGGGTTACCCTGGTAACCTCTTACGAAACCCGGCCCCATTTGCAAACTATTGCGGAATCAAATATCTTTTTAAGGTAACAAGATATCAATTTTCCATTCTAGGCCTTCCCAACTTATACTCAAGACTGAACTAGCTCAAGAGTCATAAGTGAGGCATAATCATCTTATTAAGGATTTTAATTCTAACTACTGTGTTGTTTAGTTATCACTGACCTACTAACTCTTTGTAAGTTACCCTGACACCACTTTGTGTGTCGGTCCTCACATAGAGCCACTCCCCTAAACATAACAAGGATATACTAAGTTTTCCTGACTAAGGTTTACAAGGTGCACAAAATTCAATCACCTAACAACAAATGACACATAATGGCCATTAAAACTTTTATTCATAAACCAGGTATCAATATACCATATTCCAAAACGTGCACAACCCAAGTCAACATCAAGAAACACATATGAACAATAACATTACCCTTTCTATACAATTCAGTTTGGAAGACTTATACATCTAAGACTTTCCCAATTTTTCCAAATAGAACATGACTAAAAGAAAATTTGAAAATAAACGTCTATATTAGGATATACTAAATCCAATCAATCAGAATATGATGTACAATATTAAACAACTAGAGTTTAATTTAGTTTCCATTCAATACCAAAAATGAAATCTATGCTTTGCTTAATTTCATAAACATTTATTATAATGAAATCTATAAATACTTCAGAATAAAACTCCATTCTAAGCACAAATATCATAATCAAGATAAATTAATTATTAAAATATCTATATCTAGATATTTAATAAATTATTTCTTTTAAATATCTCATTTAAACATGATAACTCTTCAAATAATATTTTTAAACATTTAAATAAATATATATATAATTATATATATTATATATATACATTTTATATATAATATATATTATATTATTAATATACATTATATATATCACATATATACATAATAAATATAATATATATATATATATATTCATTAATACTATAATTAACAATTAACAAAATTACGAATTTTAAAAAAAATGCAATAAAAACATAACACACATTAGAAGTTAGGGCAAAAGCCCTAACCCCACGCACTGTGGGTAGGGTTGCCTTCACAGCCCACCCCACAGGCTCGGCCGCGGAGGCTGAGCTGAGCGCTGCCCGCAAGGGCGGCGCTGGGCTCGGGCCTCACCACTGTGCCCCTGCGGGGACGGCTGTGGGTAGCCCCGCCTCACACAGGGCTTCGGCCCTCTAAAGTTTAATACATTTTATTAAAAAAAAAAAATTCACAAAAATAAAACAGACGAGTTTAAGTTTAATATCCGACTACGGATATTTAAATTTTGTTGCCCAAAAATTTCCAAATCCCAACTCGCCCATACGACGAATTCAATTAAATAATCATAAGATTAAAATAAGTTTCTTTCACAATCTAATTTATATATATAAGATAAAATATATGTATAAATATATATATATTTATACAATCTAACAGGGTTTTCATACAGAGAATTTTAGAAAATTCTACAAAAGTTCAACAAGGTTTCAAAGGGAAATAGGGAAAACTGTAAATGTTTCAAAGGGAAATAGGGGAATTTCACAGTACGCATAAAATTTATTTTCCAAATGAATTCTAATTTTTAATTCTAGAAATATAAATTTCATTTTCCCATATATCAATAATTTCCCTTCATACAAACTCATTTCTCCAGAAAGAAAAGAAATTCAATAAATCTCATTCAGAGAATAAACAGTAAATGATTTTTCCGAATAACACAGAGGATTTAAATTAAAGAAATTTCTTTCACAGATATTCTTTTCAAAAAACACAACAAATTAAAAACCACAAGAGGAATACTTGTATTCCCGAAGCTTTAGAAATCGGTTTGATAATGAGAGCCTATGTTTCCTGTAGCTTCCAAATCCTTTCCCGAGAAACAATACCCAAATTGCAAAACAGAGATCTTCCACAAATTTGCAACAATACCAAATAACCATAAACAATATTTTTTTTAATAGAGCTCAATTATTTTCCCGTGAAGAATAGAATAACCCCTGTGTTTTTCCAGATCCAAAATAATATTCGTGAACAACCTCAACCATAAACAATCAATGCCACTGGCACACATGTCGAGAAGTACCAAAATATCTTTTAACCACTTCTCGGCAATCTTGCTTTTCAAGATTTGCATGAATTTATTTTATTTAAAATTTAAAATTTTCAAATACAAAATTTATTTAATAATTAAAATACCATTTCCAAATAACAATTAATTTTAAAATTGAATCTATTCACACACAATTTAAAACAATTTAATTTAATTAATTTATTTATTTAATTAAATGAATTTAATCTTAATGATCAAATTATTTAACCAAACAAACTAATTAATTAACTAAATAAAAACATAAAACTTATTTCATTAACATTTAAAAATTAATTTAAATAACAGTAATTTAAAACACAGTAAACTAACATTAAAAATTGCCTAAATTTTCCTTTCAAGCAAATAATCCAAACAGAAACATACAAAACCATCTAAGACTCCAAACTAAACTGACGATGTACTATGACCGGGTTATAGACTAGACTAGGATAAACCATGCTACTGCCTCCCAATCAACAATTCTGTTGAGTCTTGACATGCTCAGACCTGAGTAACCAGGTGGAGTCGGTGTCATGTACCTGCAATCCTGCAATCCAAGCAATAACATGCATATATATATATAATCCATTGTACAGGCACACCGTGCGGAGAAAATCACGGACATCACAGGCCACTCGCAAGTGAGTGATGCAATTCCGTTCTCCACACCAATACACGTCACATCAGACTGAAAAATTAACTAACAGTTAGTCCATCATAAACATACATATAGCAATAATCATCTGAAGGAAAACATCTACGCTATATCAAAGCATATCAGAAATCAATTAACACCATACAATGTATCATCATGTCACAAAGTGAATCCACTATCGCTCAAAACCAGCGATCAAAATATCCAAACAAAGTACCATAGTCTAATAGTATGAAAACATGTAACCAGAAAACATAAGCATAAATGGAGGGGTACTACAGGATGTAGTGCCTCTCATACATTTTTTTCTAATAGACTGATATTTGATCTATTATATGATGAGGCATAATGATACATTATATGATGTGGAATTATTGTTATGATGGTGCCATTGATGACATTTCTGTTACTTGAGGTTTTATGCACATGTTATGATTAGTATATGGTTTTATTTAGGTGAATATGGAGATTTGATTTGATTATGAGGACTAACCCTATTATCAACATTATGTGATTATTTTATCATGATTGTTATGTGATTATATTGTTTTTGATCTTATCTTGATTTCTATGTAGTTGATTGTTATATGAGTTGATTTGATTACTTGGTGTTGTTCGTACTGATGTGTTTGGGTGAAAGGGACAATGTTGCATCACTCACTAGTGAGTACCCTGCGACGTTGTGATTCCCTTTCACAGTGTGTCTGTTTACATGTATATGCACAACCATTTTGTGTGTTGCAGGTTATAGGTACTAAGCATCTACTCCACTTGAATTGGCAGGTTTGAGCATGCCTTGAAACCCAATGGATTAGTTGATTAGAGATAACACTTGATCCCCTACCCAAGCCATCATCCTTGAAGAGGATGAGTATCCGGTTTGGCACCTTTTCAGTGTCATTAGAATTGTTAGTGTGGTCAATCAATGTTGTTTGACATTTTTCTTTTCGACCCTAGATAGTGGTCAGGTAACTGATTGGGATTTGGTTTTATTTAATTTAAAATTGTTTGATAAATGCCTTTGGTTATTCTATGCATTAAAATAAATTGTTAAATAAAAAGGGGTATACTTTGATAAATAAATATATAAATATATATAAATAAATAATAATAGTTAATAATAAAATAAATTTATAATGTAATGTCAATAAATAAATAATAATATGATAAATAAATAAAAAGGTTATAAGTTTGGACTATATAATTAATTATAATTTTTAATAAATGTCGGTAAAAGGTTTTACCATTTGTGTGAACTGGGTATCAATTATATTACCCAAATAATGAATTTTAAATAAAATGTTTTTAATTATTGATTTAATAAATTAAAACTAACTTTATTCCATTTAAAGTTGGTTGGGAATTCCCATACAATGGATATTGTTTCATCTTCCTTTATATGTTTGGGTTTTGGGGGTTCTTTGGGGGAGAGAAATTTGTCTATAAAAGTTTTCATACATTGTTGATTATGTTGAAAATTGGGGTTTTTGGTATTTTGGATTGAGGAATCGAGAAGTTGAAATTGCAGTGAAAATTTGGGCATGGCATCAAATTTTCATCCCTGCCCAGCATTGGATCTAGGTTGGTTTTTGATTTACATTTACTCTTCTGAGTGACCAATCAATTTGAATGCTTTCTCTCCCTACCTTCTAAAAGTAAACAATTGATTGTCTATCATGCTTGTGAATGAAACAAACTTGGACTGCAACTTTTTGAATTTACTTCTGATGATCTTGGAAAATGATTTTTCAATGACCTCAAAGAATATCTTTTCTTCTGTGTACACAAGTTTTAAACAAGTTTTGGATAAATCAATTTGAAAATGTTAGCAATTAAGAAGCACTCAAGAATAGACGTAAAATTTGCAAATCCATTCGAGGCATATCTTGCAGTCATCACATTCCATGATATGACGTCTAGCTACACCTACCACTTACTTTTTTTGAAAGTTTCTTAAGCCTTTTCAAACAATACAATATGTGCACACCTTGCTATCATTTCACTCCTGAGATGAGATCTCTTTGAGGCCTGTTGTCAACCAGCTCTCATGTCTGGTCGGTGCATCCACATTTTTGTGGCATTCTACCAAATAGTTAGTGTGACTTGCTTGTGTGTCCACATTGGTCATTTTTTCTTTAAGACTTTTGACAAATAGTCTGCGTTCCGTGTCTGTGATTTCACTTTTGCATAAATATCTCCAGAACTTATAAAAACTATAATATCTAACAAAAAAACCACTTACCTTTATGCTTTGATGAATATCCAAAACCATATCAAAATCAATGCACTCTACTGAGTGCAATCCTATTATTTAGATTAGTTCAGTTAACATTACCATTCTTTGTGTATCTTGCATTTTGGCATTCCATCCAAGGGCAAGCTCCTAAAGTGCCGCTTAATTAGTTTCTCCATAATTTACAACAATTTCTTTTTTTTTTTCCCTTTCGTGTGCCCTAATTCATATTTGAGCTCACTGCTACCTTTGCAGCATTTTGTTCAAAATGTGATTTAGGTTTGATAATGATTTCATTTCAATATATACATATATATACATATATATACATATACATATATATATACATATATATATATGTATATATGTATATGTGTACATATACACATATACATATATACATATATATGTATATATATATGTATACATGTATTTATATATATGTATATACATATTATATATATATATATATATACATACATATATATACATATATATACATATATATATATATATATACTATGGTTAATGGTAAAAATATGTTTTAGAGGAAATAAAAAATATTATTTAATAATTTTTTTTTAATTGGACAATTATTGTTAAAATGAGCTTTTAATTGGTCATTGATAAATGAATTGCGTATATAATTAAAGAGAATTTATTTATTCACATGTACATAATTGAATGATTCGTAGATTAGTTAATAGCAATGTATATATGTGTAATCAGATTTGTAAATTGAATATCTTCCTGGTTATAACAATATGATTAATTGTTGTATCAAATAATGTATCTTGATTATTGGATTAAGTGTTAGTGTATTTGTTAAAGATGGATTTCGTCTATGTAAAATATATTCAAGTTATGTGTCATTGGGAAATGTGTTTAGTATGTTGGTTTCCAGAGGCCTAGGAAGGAGTATATTTGTATGAATGGTTCTCAAGATTGTTTAACCTTGAAATTGGTTTGACTATGTTGTGGGGGCATGTGTATTGTGTGAAATATAAACCCTAAGGGTGTTTCCTTTCTATCTATTTATGGATTCATGTGGTTGTGATAGGTGTGCAAGATGGTCAATACCTTGCTATGTGTAGGGATTTCTAGATGCAAGTAGGGGGAGCAGCTCTCAATGGGGTCCCGAACCCAAAGTGGTGTCAAGGACAACCCATTGGAGGGTTTCTTAATTTAGTGATAACCCTAATAATGAACTAAGGGGATAGATAGAATTCACATTAATCAAGATAATGGATGCCTCACCCATTCATGTAGTGCTTGTATAGGCTAAGGATGGGTTGAGAAGGCTTGGTTGGAAAGATCAACTTCCTTGTCCTCATGATAGGAATGTTGGTTCAACATGTGTCACCCTATGGGGCCGAGACCTAGTGAGAGGTTACCAAGACAACCATAGATGGGGGCTAGGGTCTAGTGAGAGACTGCCAAGGCAACCCATGCTAGGACCATGTGATGACACTCCTCCCTATTGTAGTCTAGCACTCGCTAGTTGTATTTTCCTCAATCCAATGTGTGAGTGCCTCTATAAGTGATGTAAGAGTTGAAAGTATTGATGTTGTTAGTAGTGTTTTTGTGGTCATGTATAACCCTTTTGCTTATGTTAGCCTTTTTCTTTCTTGATTGTCTGTTGGATGTGGAACCTTATGTTATCTCCTAGCATGGGGAGTGGACCTCAAGGTTGCACATGGTCAGGATTTTGGTGCTTTTCCTCCATTTGGTATTCTTGTTGCATGTTCGTGTGCATGGAGATTGTTCATTGCAATGTGGACTCCAATTCATGTTCCAATTTAAGAAGGAAACCTTTCATGTATTTGTATATTGGATTGTATTTCCATTTGTATCTCTTAATGTATTTTGATGTAATCTTCCCACATGTACTAGGGGAAGCATTGTTGTAATTATTGTAATGATGTAACAATTATTGATGATTTCTTCTTGTAAAGAGTACTATAAAGTAATGCATCATTTATATGATAGTTATCTATAAAATTATCTTTAATATTTATTATTAGTTGTCACATTTTAGAAGTGAGTAATATAGGATTATTTAATTGGTTCTTTAAAATTGAACCTTATGTGTTAGATCGATCATGTTATCCTTTATTGTTGATTTAATGTTTCTATTAATCTTGATTTGTGAGTAGTGCAGTTGAGGAACCTTAGAGGAACTAGGACTATTTATCATTTTATGTTATGTATTCTATAGTTATTTAAAAATAAATAAATAAATGTTCCCTTACTTTGACCTAGGTTAGTGTTGTTGTTTGGAGTTCCTTGGTGGGGGCATTATAGAAAACATGTGAGTTAGCACTTGGGAAACCACCACCAATCCTCGAAAGGATTACATTGTAGGGGAATACATATCTTCATAACTAGATTGAAGGGAATTTAGACCAATGTTATTCTTAAGATTTTACCAATTAACCTAGTCTCGAGATTTAAAATCCCACAAGTCCCCTAATTATCAAACTCCTTTTCTAAATAAATAGTAATCTTATCTTGGAAAATCAATAGCCATAGGTTGACCACGATATTGTACCATTTTATTCCACCATATTGATGAGGATCCAAATTTGAACCTATGTTGTAGAGAGATTTTCCAATCTAAGAATTTATAGACTTGTTGCCATGCCTTCCAAAATGAAAGTAAAGGAAAGGAGGCTCCATATGAGTGATTGTCTCTTCCCTTAAATATTAGCCTAGAAAATCTGAAAATAACCCAAATTTTTCCATGGTTAATCTCCATTAACTATTCTAACAATCCATTTCACCACCAGTAAAGCCCCTTACACCTTAAGGTCCAATAGACCCAACCCACCTTTGTCTTTGGGCTGGGTGCAATGCAACAAAAAATTGGATTTAAAACCTAGCCCATAAGAAGTTTCAAACATTTTTTTTAAGGGACCTACATATCCTATTTTGATGACATCTAGAAAGAGGAATAATACACATGAGAAGCAAAAAAAAAATGGTTAACAACTTGAATTTTTCCATATAGAGACAAAAAAGTTATTTCCCCAAGTACAAAGTATTTTTTAATTTTTTAAATATTAGTTCCACATCTTAGAAAGGGAAACTCCCAGCCTAAAGAGAATTCCAAGATACCGAGTAATTTGTCCATGTTTGATTTGTTTCCAATTTTTAGGAATCCACCTAGGAGGTGTATCTAATTGCACCATCAAAAATTCAGTTTTATAGTGAGCTAGCTTTGAGCTTGACACTTTAGAGTAAAAATTTAGTACTCCCATAACATTGTTAATCTCCAACTAGAATTTTGGAGAAAAGGCATAATTTCATCAACAAAATGAGAGTTAATCCCCACAACACTATGGGGAATAGAAATACCCTTAATCAAGTTCAATTGATTATTTTTTGTAGCAAATATCCAAGAGCATCAACAACAAGAACATGTAGGAATGGGGGCAAGGGGAAACCTTGTCTAATTGAATGTTGTAAGGGAAATATATTAGAGAAATCTTTATTAATCACCAACTAAGCATTGACATATTTGAATAATATTTGAAAATGCCTGCATAGTTTAGGACCAAAACCCAATCATTGTAACATCATGAGTATAACACTCCAACACATTCTATCTCTACTTATATACCCAACAAAATATATATCATATCTATCAATATATGCTTCCTTCTAACCAAATTACATCATACTCAATATTGTTTGGCCACCTATGAGTTTCAAATTTTGTAACTAAAGAGGGAGCTACACACCTGACTATGGAAAATACTCTTAATAAGAAAAATTATCTTAAATAATAATCAAAATTTTCACAAGCTTCTATTATATAACAAAAAATATTTTATATTAGATTGTAAAAACAATTGATTAGATAATTGTCACATCATCATAGGTGAATTTAAGTAATTTTAACTAAAAATTAATTTTGGTTAAACATATGATCTTATAAGAAATTCATTCTAGCTAAGTTATATATCTTCACAACTTTTCCAACTAAAATTGTTGGTTAAATGCACATTTAACACCACTTTGTGTCCAATTTACCAAAAAATAAAAAATATTTGAAAAACTTGATGTTTCAACAACTTCTACACTTTTGTAGATCCATAAGTTTTTCTATTTTAGATAAATAATTAATATGAAAGTTGACATGATTGGAAACAACTAGGTTTTAATACGCACACATTTTAATATTTATTTAAAAATATATATTTATCAAAATTGGAAAAAAATATATTCATACCCTAAAGTTTCAAGTTATAAATACACAAAAAAAAATTGAAGGAAAAAAATAAAATTTACTATAAAAAGATTGGCATCTCATGTAACTTCACTTTTTAGCATTTTATCAACAACTAAATTATAGTGTTAATTTATAAAAAACTATATTCAAGTAATTTTAAAAAAAAATCAAAAAAATACACACATTAAATATGCTAATAAATAAATATTTAATTAGTTTACATCATTTCAAAATTCAAAACATATATATCACCTTATAAAAGTGTGACACAAATTTGTACTTTTATCCATAGGTAATTATTGATTGTTAAATTGGATCCTTTTTTTCAAGAAATGTTCCTATAATATAAATAACATTGGATGACTTTAACATATTTAAATAATCATTAAATGATTTTGAGATGTGAGTTAATATTCAAATGCATGGATGCATGTTTTAATTATAAAGATATATTGAGTTGTTGTATAAAGTGTATCAAATGGGTTCCAAAATATTAGGAAAAGGATTAAGAATCAACAATTTGAATTTTTAAAATTTTAAATTTTTGATCAAATTTACTTCAAATTGACCTAGGAAAAGAAATGTGAAAGCTTGGCATCAAGAATTGGTGTGAGGAAGTATGAACTAATAAATGAGATGAAATATATAGATTACCACTAATAGATGAAGTATGGACTAATAAATGAGTTGAGGAGTCTTCCTCATTCATTTAATATTGTTATGCCTTTCTTTTCTTTTTGGTCATCCTTTCACAATTCTTTTCCCCTTCCTCACATTTCATTATGCTTAACAAAATTCAAGTTAGTGGGTGGTATGTCTATTGTCCAAGTGTAATCTAATCCGCCCCCAACCTACCCAAAAAGAACAAGAGAAAGGAGTTGATAGTAGAAATAGTGTCATAGGCAATACAAGTTAGGTTGTGGATGATGTAGAAACTTCTTTATTGGTGTTTAATTTTTTCTTTATGTTTCATTTTAAAATTTTAGGTTTGTAGTATTTTATGTGTAGTGTGATTTCTTATTTATTTAATTTATCTTGTATGTTTTTACATTTTAATTTTATTTTTTATTGTGTTTATATATTTGTGTGTGGGACATAATTTATATTTATATTTGTTTATCTTTCTTTATATCAATTTTATATATCTATTATTTACTCATCATTATTATATGTTTATTTGTACTTATTTCTATATGTTTGATCTCTACTTTAAAATTATCATTTTAGTTCTATGGTTCATTTTGAAGTGTTTTGGACTTAACCTTATTTAATTTTATGACATGTTGGAATGAACCTAAAAATTGAAAAGAATTATATTCAAATTCAATTTTTCTCTCTTTTTTACTAGTCGTTATGAGCCAACTCAATAAATGTTTGTGCCACATATTGCTATGTCATGATATTTAAAGATTTTCAATGTGCAATTAATCAATCATCTAGGACATGCAATAAGAGAATATCAAAGAGAAAATATTTAGAATACACTTCAATTTCTAAAGGGAAATAAATAATTATACCTACTTACATTGTCTTTGATCTATTACTCACTATCATTTATCTAGCTCACTAAAGGGGTTTTAACTAGGAGAACACGTTCACCTATCAAGTTAACAAACTCCTAAATGGTTTTCCTAGACAACACCTTAATAGATCTAGATACCAAGAAGGAAAAGGTGATTAGGTTTGTAGGAACACATTTAGATCTGATCAATCTCTTGCATCATAGACCAAATATACATGATTGATCATATTAGTAATAGTTAGGATCCAACTCACAAAACATGAATTTGAACCATAAATTTTTGAGATTATGTAAATTGTAAGATATTCATCCTACTAAGGAAAATAATTTTATTACAGTGATAGGTTAGTTTAAAATATCATTAACATCATTAGACTTCCATTACTAGTTTTTGTGTCAAGTAAACTGAGCTCTTGAATTTTACTTTCATAGATTGATTGCAATTATCTATATCAAATCCAATTAATCTAGGTTAATTTATGCTTATTGATTGCATCTATTCTATTATCCAAGATTATTTATGTAGTGTGATTTATTTCATTGTTTATCACTGAACCAATCATTTTTTAACATGACCTAGGGTTTTCCCTTTGAATTTTCTTTTTTCTTTATTAAGATTTCAAATATGAATTTTCTTGATTGATCATATGTCATATTAGGTTACCTAGGGTTTGATTGCACTTTCACATAATCATTCATTTTCTACTTTCTTTATGGTTTTTCTTGTGATTAGATTATTTTATCTTCCTCACACCTAACTGACCATTATATTGGCCTTCAAGGTTTGCATAAATGTTGATTTTTTCTAATTTTATCACTCATCAATTTCTCATATTATTTCACATATATTTCATATTTTTTTACCTAAGGGTTTCATCCATTAATTACCTCATACCTAATTCATCCTACCCACCCACACTTGGATTATGTCATTGTTTATCATGGATTCTCATAAGTCATGTTCTCTTTCTTATTTACATGCATATATTTCTAATTGCGACATCTTCCTATCTTTTTTGACACATGATATTTCTATCCTTGACAATCTCATGGAATTTTATGATATGGATGATAATTTTTGTATGGAGTTTTTTATTGGGATGTAATTCATTTCCCCTCTTTCTTTGAATTGGTATGTAGATGATGTGGAAACCTCTTTGTTGGTGTTTAATTTTTCCCTAGTTTTTGAGTATCTTATGTATATTGTGATTCTCATTACTTATTCCATTTATTTTGTATGTTCTTACATTTTAAATTTTCTATTTACACCATGTTTATATATTTGTGCATGTGAGTAGTGACACCCTTGTCTATCTTTTTTTATATCTCTTTCAATCAATTTCTATATATCTACAATTTATTCATAATTATAATATCTTCATTTGCACTTAGTTTCATATGTTTTTCTCTCTACTTCAAAATTATCATTTTGGACCTAAGGTTCATTTCTAAGTACTTTGGGATTAACTTAATTCAATTTTTTGACGTGTTGGAATGGACCTAAAAATCCAAAGCTTCATATTCAAATTCAATTTTCCCACTCCTTTTTACTAGTAAATATGCGCTAACTCAATAATTTTGTGTGTCACATGTTGCTATGTCATGATATTTAAAGACACTCAATGTGTAATTAATTCATCATTTTTTTTGTATTAGATATAGTATATCAAAAACCTTTGCATCTTTCTATCTAGTAGATTATTAGATCATTACAAAATATACAAATGCCATATACTAGCTTTATCAAAGAGTTATGTGTGAAGTATCTATTGTAGGAGAGTTTTAAACATAACAAAGTTTTTTAGACCATATAAGATGTTGCAAAATATATTTATCTGTCAAAATTATTATGCAACATAGTTTGTGGAGATAACTACTACTTCCTATCATAACAAATTTAGCCATTGCAGCGCTTGCTACCTCCTTCAACATCATTTGGGTCTGGCCTCCTATCATCTTGTAGGACATGGGATCTTACTTCCTCATTGGTTGAGCTAGCTTCTTCATTATCCTAAGGATCTGGCAAGTGGGAATCCCTAAGACTACTTGCATTGTTGTATGCACCATGAAACTCATCCAGTTCTCTCATGAAGGCTTCGACCTCTTCTTGATTGTAATGTTGTGCATGACCACATTTCATTTCTTCTTTGAAGACAGTCATCAAGCCTTCCCTAAGCAGTCTTAGAAACTTTTCCATGGAGACTTCCAAGTGTAGAATGACCTATAACACAATATTGCAAACTATTAGTCCCTTTGATGACTTAGTAAGTGTTGGCTCTTTTAAATACCAACCAGATCTTTAAGGGAACCTATGGATTTTCCAATTCCAATGATTAGCAACCTAAAATGGGTTGGGCCAACGAACGAGAGAAAGCAATTAAGATTTCCTCCTACACTTTAGGTTCTGCAAGACCTAGGAGGGTGATCCCACAATGCACTTATAACATTTTTCACAAGATTTCCCTATACATTGCATATTAAGCAAAACATTCTCATTTTATGTTGAATAGGTGACATCTTTCAAGAGATTGGAAATTCCTTTAAAGATTAGACACCTAAAAGCTGAGAATTCACATACAACAAAAGTAGGTCGATTGAAAGTATATTTATGAACATGATTGTTCTCAAATCAATTACTAGAAACATAGGAAATGCATTGGACACTTTAAGATTAGTGCCATATCTCAGGGCATGGAGTCAAAACAAAGCAAACTGAACTACAAGGAAATTTTAATTCTAAGCAGTCATGATCTTCGTGAATTGCATTACAATTCACACATCATTACCCAGATTCTATCACTACTTATGAAATCCACTAAGCACCTATATGAATGCACACCTTAATCAAAGCATTTAATTGATTCCTTGAACCTGAGCTAGAACTAAAGCATATTTCATTGTAAACAACCATGGAAATTAATGAAAATGACCTTTAATCGAATTCTCATTAATCATTCATATGAGGATATTATAGTTGGAGAGATAATAGACTCAAAATATATGCACATTTGACTCAGACATGCCTAGAAACCACATAATTGAAAAAATTTACTTAGTTAACTCAAAGCCTAAGCTATAGACTCATAATGTATATTCTCTGTGTTATCACTCTACATTTCTAGATCCAAATTTTGATAAAATACCTCCTGCACAATAGCCTTGAATTCCCTTTTATATCATTAAGGGAGCAAAACAAGCCTCGGACTATTGACATGTCACATTACATTTCATTTGGCCTTCATTTCAAAACAAATTTTGATTTCATTTACACTCATTTGCAACAAAAATTTGCCACTAAGTTGATCTGCTTCTTCTCGGGAAAACAAAACTCCACCATTTTACCCATAGTTGAAAGATAGTTCTTCCCGTGAAAACTTCATTTACCTACCCTAAATTTACTCATCCCCCATGAGAGAACTTCATTTCCTTATGCAACAGTAAATTTTTCTTGCTTTCACCTTTGCCTCTATTTACCATGTTGCACATTTTGCACTCTCAACAAAGAAAAACCTATGTTTACAAAGTGAATAATAAATTCACTTTACTCATACTCTTCACTTTACATTTTATATTTAAAAGCATTGATTTTAAATAATGAAAGTTTTACATTAAAATGATAAAAGTTTGATTTTGCACACCCAAAAATATTTAAAACTTTTATTTTAAAATGATGGAGGCACTTGAATTTTATTTGGGTAAAAAGTTTTACCCATGCCTTGGACTTTACTCTTTTAAAATATTTTCCATTAGAAATACTCAGGCAATGTTTAGATTTTAAATGTTTTCCTTTTATATTTTACCAGGGTCCACTAAATCTTTCCCCAGCAAGCACATTACCCATCACTCGTTAAAATGAAATTGGCGACGCCCAATGAAACTAAAAAAGCATCCCCATCGCTTGTTCATTGAAGAATATGACTTGGACACCCGCTATGGGTGATGAAGGTAGAAAAAAATTCCCTAATTCCATTGTGTTGCATCTTTGTTCTGGTCATGGTGGCTCCTTGTCTCTTCTCACGTCAAACGATTCCCCACCTACAGCATAGACCTTCCAGAAACAATTTTGATACATTCTTACTACAAATACAAACATCTTTGTGAATATTTTCCCATTTGATAGAGGTCTTGATGCGTGTATTTGAGGAACTCAGATACACTACCGCACTCTGTGGATTCTTCTTCAAACAATCTTGATACGTTTTCTCTATAACGCATACCACACCCTTCCCTCAGCTCACTGTGCAAGGATTCCAACTGAATTCCTCCATTCTTTATGTTTTATGTGCCAATTATACTTTCATGTCGTGGCTACCCCAGTCGTCTCAAAATGGGTCGCTTGATTTTGGATCCCTCTCTCAGCGTGGAGCTTTCAAACCAACTTGTTTTCTCCTCAGTGCTTTGATGGATTTCAGTACCCTGCTCAAGTGAAACTCATCACTCAAGCCAAGGCATCACTGATTGCCTCCTCGAATCTCAATCAGAACTCGCGATGGGCGATGAGTTTTTCCGTGAACAGTAAAAGTCGTGAAAGTCGTGTCTTAGCCAATCAAAAGCAAGAATTAAACTTTCTTATGATTAAAAAAAATTAATTCCATTTTAAATTTCCCCTAAATTCCCCTTTTAACAATATTTTAAATATTGGCATTTCAGAACATTAGAAAATAGGCAACTTTTAATTACGCCTATAGGCCAAATGGAGAAATTTTATTGTGCACAAATCAGGACACTTGGAGCCATGCATTTTTGCATATGATCATAATCAATTATTTAGAAAAAACCCATTTCCTCCAATTTTTCTCATCCCTTAAAATTCAGGTACCTCCTTTGTAAACTGGCCCCAGGACGTGTTTGCCGCAACAGAAGTGCATTAAAATAATGTATCAAATGACCTCCGTTCTTGATGAAAATTGAGCTACAAATGTTTTAGACCAAAAAAAGAAATGGGTTGTCATTATAATTGCAAAATTTGAAACTTTCTTGAACAACATTTTTGGCCTTATCGCGATTAGAAAATGATTAACTAACCCATCATAACTTATCCTGGGAGCCTAAAAATGAGCAAGCATGTAGAAATTTGACAAAAGAATTCAGTGAAACAAATGAATTGGCCAAAGGGATCCCGAGGTGAAAGATATTAATCGACAAAGTTTCTCACCCAGGCATTTCTGCAATTGTATCTATTTAGAACCAATCAGGGCTCACCAGTCACCACTTTGAAAAAATATCAAACCATCTTCTAGGAGGTTGCTAATGGAAAAAATTCTCATTTAGGTACATTGAGCATGTGTGCAAGAGGGATTTTCTTCAATCATCATTCTTCACGAGATATTAGGGGTCAAAGTTGACCACCTTGAAACACTATGAGAAATACAGATGTAAAACTGAATAAACTGCATTTGATTTTGATCTCAAAAAAATATCAAATCAGATCATGAGGCTCTGAAATTGGACCAGGGAGCACATGAATGTAAGGATAATGGAGGAAAAAAATCCTTTCATCATGAAAATCAACTGGCTCTGAATTATGACCCTCCAAAGTAGGTCATTTGAGAAGATTTTTCAGGTGCACTTCTGAGTGTGCAAAGGCAAAATTCTCACTATGGGCACTTCAAATTTGAAAATTTTGAAAATTCCACCAGTAAGTACCCTTTTACACCCCTAAAATTTATCTGTGTTCCTTGCCTTCCATAAATTCCATAAGATTTCAGTAGATAAACAAATCCTAAACTTTTTTAAAAAAAATTGCAGTTTCCTATAATTGAATAAAACATCTTGCCAAATTATCTTATTAGTTTTATTCCAGATCATTGAGTCATTACAAAATAGTTTCTAGATTTCCTTCTCATACAAACAGTAAAAAATGATATGCTTTATAGTCTCAGTCCTAAGTCCTGCACAAGCTACAAATTCCAATATCAACATGATTAACTTTATAAGTTAACTTATGCAATAAAATTAGCCATCTAAAAAAGCTTCTTAGGCTCTCTAATGTTATGCTAGATAGAATAAAAAAAATTAAATCAAACCTCATTAGGGAGATATATCTTCCAACACTGATTAGCATGCTCAACAACAACAATTAAACTAGTTAGTTATTTATAGATTTTTTTATCTTTGATCTCAATTATCTTGGTACCATCTTTCCAAACAAGGTCACATTCAAGGTTTATATTCTTGATAGTGTCAACAGGGAAGTGGGCCTCTTTGCAGGCTTCAACCAGGGTACTGTAAGTTCTTAAGATGGAAACAAGGAGGTTAAATTTGTTGACAAAGTTATCCCAACTTTTGATTTTACCATTATTCAAGATATCTTTCAAGATTTGGATGCCTAAAAGGTTCCATTTCTTGGTGGAGTAGCCTTGTAGTAAGGCTAATGGCTTATTGTTATGTACAAAGTTCCACCAGATGGAACTGCTAGAGTGGCAGTTAAGATCTTTGTTTACAGAGATATTATTTACCTTACAAGAGGCCTTTGGTTTAATTATCTCCCAGGCCTTCCAAAAACTCTTAAACACTGGGTATGTGTAGGATCATCATGGAAAAAACATGCCCTTAAGTGGCAAAAAATTCAGAAAAATCAAAATTAGGAAACTTGACGTAAAATTTTGAATAGGCTATATATATTATTTCAAAAATATGTAAGAATAGAATCTATAGCAAATTGGATGTAGTTTCTAAACTACTAGGTTTCTTTAAAAAAAAATCTATTTGGTGAAAATTTGAAATTTCAATGCAATGGTACTTAAATTTCTGGGAAAAAAAGAAGAAGTAGGTGTCTGTCTGACCATCCTAACCACAATAAAATGATAATATTTTTTTATAAGATTTTAGATATAAGTAGAGGACTCATGCCCCGATGTGATGCATATTTTTTTGTAATTTTTTTCTAAGTAAATAATTAATTATGAATTTTTTATTACAAATTTTTAAAAAATATAAAAACTCATATGTCGACAACAAACTTGGTCAAAAATTCATGAAATTCAATTTTCTTTTTTAATGCGTATATTATCTGAAGCATAGAATGTGACACATGTTTTGATTCAAAAATGTGATATCGTTTGAAAGATATAGATGTTTTTCAATCAGCCTATCAATGGGACTTTAGTCATAATTTGAATAGAAAATGAATAATAATTACTTATTAAATTCAAAGTAAAGCATAATTTATATTGATAGAAAGCTGAGAAACTCCTTTAAAAACCCTTTTCATTTCATCAATTTTGGGTAAAAAAATAGTCATCAGCCACATACCCATCATATTAATTATTATAGCTTGAAAAATCCAAGTCATATAGCTTGAAAAATCCTACGATTTTTTTTTTTTAGAACCATAAATACATAACACCCTGGCTGCAAGATCAATAAGAATGAATAACAACGTCAAGGTCCAAACGTTTACAATGATGCGTACAACGAGTAAAACTTGCTCACCACTTGACCGTATTGGCATCATGAAGCCGCGTAGGCTCTAGCCAAACCCCCGAGCAAGAAATAGACTATAGATGGACTTAGTTAATTATAGATAGTAAAAAAAAAAAATATAAGTACTGTAATAGTGGGTATGCAACCCCTTCTAGGACTCAATCTTTCCTAGATAGTACTTCGTCGGTTGCCACCCACTTAGGTGAAACCAAAAGGGATTCCTTAGACCATATACTCCAAAAATATAATTAATCTAGAAGTTTATAATAACATAGTTCACTACTTAATCACATTAGATCAAAAGTCTAAATTAACCTCGAATGAGGAAAAATTCTATCAACCATAAGTAACTCCCAATATTCTCATCCGAATATGTAGATTTAGCAAAGGTAATGTAAAAGTATAGGATTCCCCTAAGGTCTGTAACCCCATTTTAAGCTACTTGATCAAAACAATAGATAATGTGTGATATTCAATATCCATGACTATTCTTTACTAGTTATACATGTTAACTTGATAGGCGTAAAAATAAATGACAGCGAGAGGTTTACAATTGCAATATTAATTAATAAGATTTTATTTTCCTTCTCTGAAGATAATTGATTGACATAATGTAATCTTACGTTTCTTTTTTTTTCCTTCCTTCCAATATGTCCTAGTTGGATGCCAATTTTATAGAAGATATTCCATGCCTTGTCACTTGAGTTCCTTGAAATTCCTCAACTCACCATTAATATTTCATGATTCTTAAGAAACTCAAGATTACTCACTAACTCAATAACAATTTCACTTGATCTACTTGATACAAGGCTTCATACACAAATACAATTAATTGCTACTAGGAATGTGATGATAAGAGTAACATATTGATTTGAAAAGGAACGGAAACTATTTTAGTGAATGTTTCTTTTACCCAAAATTTTGACTATTGTTTACTAATAAAATACATAGTAATTTAATGGTAAGATAAAAAGAAATAATATGGTAAAATAAGTACCCATTGAAATAATTATACTCTTTGCAAAATTTATTTCTACCATGTCACCAACTTACCACTGATTAATAATTTTAACAATAATCTAAGTTTTGCAAATGATTATTAAGCCATATTAGGAATCCAAAGTCTAAAGGTTCATATGTAATGATCATAGAATAGAATATTCATTACCAAGAAGAATTTAAGTATAACTCATACCTC
>VDFB02039492.1:32573-46148 GCA_007258455.2 Sequoia sempervirens
ATTATTAAGTCATATTAGGAATCCAAAGTCTAAAGGTTCATATGTAATGCTCATAGAATAGAATATTCATTACCAAGAAGAATTTAAATATAACTCATACCTCTTCCGATCCTCCATGTAATGGCCATTGGGTATCATTGGTATTTACTAATGAAGGTTAATGATATACTACTGTCATCCCCTTCTGCATCTGGACCAAGTCACCATTAGTTCAAGTTTTTGAAAAGAAATATTACATAATTCTTGATTGTCACGTGAATTGAATAGTGGATCTCTAATTACCCCTTTTGCAAGTTAATTGAATCATAATGAATTCTCTATCAAATTACCATGACATAAATTTATAGAAAATTATAGAGTCATAATGTATGTAGAACATAACTATAGATGATGGAATACAACACATTGTAGAATTTAAAGCATTTATTATCTTGTTCAATCTTTAATACCTAATTTGTGAATAATATATAATAATGATCGTACAATATTTTTGAAGTAATGTATCTCAATTCCTATCTAAGATAATCGAACTATAAGATCACGAATGTGCATCATGGTTAATTCAAAAGTAACCATATATTATAAATCTAATTCATTTATCATGAACTAATGGAATTTCATTTTACGTTCTCACTTCTTAGTCCCTTGTAAAATTTATTAAATACAAATAAAAGATGAACCAATTCTACTAAATGTTAATTAAATATTGATTGATATACGTACCAAAAGTAAAACTTCTAAACCAAACAATCTTCTTATGATAACAAGGTTTTAATACTTCAATTGTAATGTTTTAAGGTTTAATTCAATGTAAATCTCTCCTTATTATTAAGTATCCTTCCAAATACCATATAATATTAAAATCTTCTATATTTATTAATATTATTATGAATTGATAGTATTAGTAATAATGCTAATATCATAATTTCTTTAACATATTACCAATCACTTGAAAAATTCAGTTGGTATTACTTAAGAATTAGATCTTCCTTGATAATTCACCCTATTATCTTTATTATTATACTAGACAATTTCAATTATGTTCCTACTCACATTTAGACTTGATGAATGCAATTATTGAAAATTTAATTTTATAAGAATTACCCCAAATATTATATATGTATACATATATTCACCTAACTTTTCCCTTATTATTTATTTATATAATTTCCATTATTTTGAACTACTTTGAAAACTATTTTATTTATTTTTCAATACTTACTATTTATTTTAAATAAAATAAAATAACTAAATCTGATTGCATGCAATTTATAAATCAACTAGATTTTGATTTCCTAAAATATTCTAAGAAAAAGATCAACTAAAATTTATTTCTTTATAAATATTTAACATACCTAAAATATTCTATAAACCTAAGGAATCTTAAAAACATAAGGCATCCTTTTACTCATCTATCTTTCTATCTTTTTAAATGAAGAAGTTAAAAGATCTTTTAACTTAGCTACTTTCTATTTTTTTTTTTAAGAGAAAGGCTAGAGAGAAGCAATTCGGGTGAGAGTAAAGGAAAGAAATTTAAATGCACGCCTTTTCCTTTTTAGTGGAGTATAGTTTTAAATTTGCATAAAAATCAAATAAGTCTAGTTAAAATGATTTAGTTTTATAACAGCTATACTATGGCAGAGGAAAATTCAGTAGTTCACTTACAAGGTCATAAATTCGAGAACAACAATATCAGTGCCTAAGCAAGCTTCTACCCTGGATTCTGAAAATGATTTGAGAAACATTTTGTCCACACATGATCAGTGAAGTCCAAAACTAGGCGAGCTTAATACCCAAGTTCTCTACAATACAATGTAAAACAATTAGTCCATCCTCCACAGCGGCCTCTCCTAGTCTCCACGAGCTTCAGTGGATCATTGTAATGAGGAAAGCGAGTGATTGCTGCAAACTTTCTTGCACCTAATGCTTCCTATGCTACTATGTTTTATTCTCAGTCTTTTTACGCAATTAAGATCTCTCAAGGCTCAACACCACACATGGTAATACTATAACACTATTTCTTGCAACAAGATTTATCATATTTGGGAGATCATACTATACAAACACGATCAACTATTGCAGGATCTACACAATATATGATTGAATGAAAGCTTTTGGAAAAGCTTTTGGAACCTTCCATCCAACACAAATGGGTAGTCTATAAAACTGAATTTCAAAGACACAGTAAAGAGATGCAATTAGATACAATTACGGAGTATAGATACTTGATCAGATTACAAGGAATATGTACAGACTAAGGAAGCTCCCAGACTACACTGAATATCACTTTAGGAAGAGATTAAAATACCATGGTCGCTTGATATGTACAACTGATCTGTTGATTAGCCAGAAGAGGTTTACAGGCGGAGCTAGGGAAGATAGAGAGTTATTGACAGACAAACTAAGAAGAAAACTATTTGATCAAATGCATGAATAAAATTTCATGAAACAAGTTGAATCATTAACATCCCATGCTATAAAATGATTGAAGGATACACAAAAACATGTATTTGATAATAAGACTTTGGAAACTTTCAGCAAGACATGCTGATGCAGCCAAATGAAACAAATGAAGAATTCTAAGGAGATGATAAAAGTAAGAGAAAAAAAAAACAAAAAACAAAAAGAGACACTGAGAACTCAGCAAATCTGAGCACTGCAAACCACGAGCCCGTCCATCAGATTTATAGATCAAAAGCATTAAATTCATTTTACACTGTAGAATGCCAGTTAGATATGAAATTTATTAAGGGCAGTTGAAATAGGATTCAACACGAGGGTTCTAGATGGGGAAGGCGGCAGTATTTAGCACATGGTCGGCTATCGATGATTCTGGAAGATGTTTGGTCAGCAGGTCTTAAAGTAATTTAATTCCAACAAATGAAATGATGAAAAACATGCACATCTACAGTAAGATCTGATATCTAATTTCCACCAAAAATCTTGGTAATAACAAAGCCTGGATAATTATCCCCTCATCTATTTATTTTTTTGAACAATTGTTGTTTCTAAGAGTTCATGAAATCATGCGTTTTAGGAATGTTTCAATATTCAATTTGTTTTTTCTTTCTTCATGAATGGAGAATAATGTGATCGTATCATATTCAATATTCTATTTATTCTAAAATAAAAACTTAATCAATATTAGTATGTAAGCCATCATTAATTGGTTAAGATTTGATTGTGGGTTCCGAACTGATCCAAAAATTGTGCTTTTATGACAACCCATTAGGATGATGGTGTAGTGTTTTCTAAAATTTTAGTTATAAGCATTCACCTTCTTCATTATAGTCTTGCGTGGCTTTATATTGTAATGTATTCTTTTATTCACTTTTCTATTCGACAAAAGATAGGATATTTAATATATAAAATGGGTTACTCCCAAATGCTATCCTAGATCTGCATTAAGACATAATCATTATGAAATATGAGTGTTCTAATTATCGAATTGAATTTGTATTTAGACTTTGCATATTAATTATAAATAAATATATAATCGTTTGAGAATTTGAGTTGGTATGTTTTAAATACTAAATCATTTGTACATAATTACTGATCTAGTTTTGTATAAACTAAATTAATAGGTATGACAATTTATTTTTAGTGATAAGATTCTTATAAGCATACAAACCCTCAAGAACTCTAACTAATTTTTTTTTATTTTCTTTAAAAATTAGTTTCTTCATAAAATATTTGTTAAATTATTGTAGATTTATAGATTATTTTTGGGAGGGGCATTACAAGATAACGCCTTTAATCAGTCACCAAATAAATGAAATAATGATCATTCATATTAATAATTTAATTTAAATGATAACTGAGTTTTAATATAAATTTTATGATGATATCAATATATAGATTTATAAATACTAAATATATAAAAACCTATATCATTATTATTATTATTATTATTTTTGATCTCCCAACCATTCTCGTTATTAATCTTTTGATTTATATAATTATTCTAAAGGAGTTTTAACCATTCTCATAATAAAATAGCATGGTTATAAAAATGAAAATTTACTTGTTAAATATTAATTTATGCATGGGGAGGGTTGTGACATTTTCAATCAGCCTATCAATCGGGACTTTAGTCATAATTTGAATAGAAAATGAATAATAATTACTTATTAAATTCAAAGTAAAGCATAATTTATATCGATAGAAAGCTGAGAAACTCCTTTAAAAACCCTTTTCATTTCATCAATTTTGGGTAAAAAAATAGTCATCAGCCACATACCCATCATATTGCCACTTTTTGGCCCATCATGATCCTGCACATACCCCACTATAGAACCCATTGGATTCATAGGCTATTTATTCAAGAGAACATCAGACACTGCAAACCCTTTCCATGCTTTAGCTTGTTTGGGGGAGGCCAATTGAATGTTGTTTCTTACTAGCACTTTCCATGGCTCTTTTCCCTCCATAGCCCTTGCAACCCATTTTGTCGCTAGAGCAATTCCATGCAGCCTTAAGTCCTTTAGCCCAAGTCCCCCATGAATTTTTTCCATGTAACACAACTCCCATCTTACTACATTCTTTTTATTTCTACCTTTACCATCAGACCAAAGAAAGCTCCTTATTCTTTTTTGAATTTCATTTACCTAATAACTACTGAAAAGGTAGATTGAGGCCAAGTATATGTTGTAGGAAGATAGGACCTTCACAAACCTGCATTCTGCCAGCCAAGGATAGGTACTATCTATTCCACCTACCTATCTTATATTCAATTTTATTATTATCCAAAGTGACATTTCTTTTGGGTTAGGATTGACTACAAAAGGTATTCCAAGATACCTTACCTATTTGCTAGGTCCCCCATTGAAACTCATATTTCCTCATCCAATTTGGGGGTGACTCATCCTACCCAAGAATGTTGGACTTTGTGCAATAGAGATTCTAGCCCCAAAGTCCTAGCAAAAGAGATCAATTTTTCCCATTAGTACTTCCATATTCTTTTCCTCTAACTCTGGTAAAATTACAACTTATCATCTAAAAATTGTATGTTGATTTGTTCATTTTGGTCTAGTAGCTTGATGCCCCTCACTCATGTGAAGTTGGATTGTTTTCCAAGTAAGTAATGAAGGGCATCTGAAGCAATGACAAAGAGTGTCGGGACCAACGGAAACCCCTATCTAACGGATCTCTCTAACTCAAACTCTTGTGAGATTGAGCCATTTACATCAACATGGGCCACTGCATCTCTCAGGAGAGTATTCACCATGTTACAAAACTTCATGGAGAACCCAAAAGATTCAATTTTTTTCCTTAGGAAGGACCATTCAACTCTGTCATATGCTTTTTCAAAGTCTAACAAAAGCATTACTGCATTCTTCTTCGAGCACCTAGCCCATTCCATAGCCTCCCAACTTGTTAAATCAGATTTTATAAAATGTATTTATGTTTGATGAAGCCAGTTTTAGTGTTATTGATGAACTTAGGTAGGATATTAACTAGCCTTAATGTCATTACCTAGGCTAGTATTTTGTAAGACACATTCAGCAGGGTTATTGGTATCCAATTTTTTATTAGAGTTTTATCTCCCCCTTTTGGCCACAACTTGATGAGACCGTTGTTGATCTTATTTCCTAATGAACCTCTATTGAGAGCCTCTAGGTAGACATCTAGTAGGTCATCACACACCCATTCCAAGAATTTTTTATAGAATTATACAAGTAGCCCATCACTACCAGGGGATTTATCATTATTCATGGAGAGAATAGCCTTCTTGATTTCTTCCTTGGTTAGGCTTGTTGCTAGTTGGTTTGCATCCTCCTCTAAGATATTCTTGGAAATAATCCCTTTAATAAGATCATCAGTCTTCTGGTTTCTTTTCACACCTTTCTTTGAGGTAAAAAGATTCTTGAAATATTTTTGAAATTGCTTAAGGATTTCCTCTTGAGATGTGACCAACCAATCGTTATCCTATATTTCCCCAATTTTCTCTTTGAATTTCTTTTCCTTGATATAATTGAAGAAATTTTTTGACCCTCTATCACCAAAATTGAACCAATTTAGCTTAGTTCTCACCTTCAGCCCTTGAATCTTCTTATTTTGGATCTTCCAAGCTTATCCTTGATTAGGGTGAGTTCCTCTCCCAGCCTTTCATTTGCTGGGTCAGCTTGAATTCTAGATTCCATAGTAGGGAGATAGTCCTAGAGTTTATTTTTTGTCCCACCCGCTATCTTTGGCTTTCTTTTTCCAATGGTTTGAAACATTTTTTTCTAGGCCTCTACGTTTTGATTCCACCTCTCTGTTGTACTAGTATTTTTCAGCATCCATATATTAATTTCATTAATGGATGAGATTTCATCTTTACAACCCTCATCTTTTAACAAACAAGTGTTGAGGAGGAACCCATCCTTCCTCTGGCTGGCAAGGGGTTGACCACTGTTTATGATAATTCTTTCCTTGATGGGGTGATGGTAAGACATAGTGTAGGGATATACACAGACTTTGAGACCCTCATCATTTAGGATGAAGTTGAAGTTATCCTTATTTACATACAGCCTATCCAGTCTACAATAGATCCTTTTATCCTATTTTTGAGTATTGTACCATGTGGACCACACCCCACTAAAGTTCTTCTTTCCCAATTCCAACGGGTCCATTAGATTTAGTTTATTTTTTAGCCTAAGCTATAAATTCCTTTCATTTTCTTTCCAAGCCATATCAATCCCCCCCATTTTTCTTTATGATGTTCACCCATGGGTATGTGTAGGATCATGATGGGCCAAAAAGTGGCGATATAATGGGTATGTGTAGGGTATGTGGCTGACGACTTTTTGTTTACCCAAAATTAATGAAACGGAAAGGGTTTTTAAAGGAGATTCTCAGCTTTCCACCAATATAAATTATGCTTTACTTTGAATTTAATATATAATTATTATTCATTTTCTATTTGAATTAAGATTAAAGTCCTAATTGATAGGTTGATTGAAAAACATCTATAGTTTTCAAAAGTATCACATTTTTGAATTTGAAACATGTGTCACATTCTATGCTTCACATACTATAGGATTAAAAAAAAATGAATTTCACGAAGTTTTGACCAAGTTAAGGTGGACAAACATATGAGTTTTTTATTTTTTTTAAAGTTGTAATAAAAATTCATAATTAATTTTGCTTACAAAAATTACAAAAATTATACATCACATCGGGACATGAGGTCCTCTACTTATATCTAAAATATTATAAAAACTATTATCATTTTATTGTGGTTAGGGTGGTCACACGACACCTACATCTTATTTTTTCCCTAAAATTTAAGTTCTACTACATTGAAATTTCAAATTTTCACCAAATAGATTTAAAAAAAAAAAACCTGGTAGTTTAGAAACTACATTCAATTTGCTACAGATTCTATTGTTACATATTTTTGAAATAATATAGATAACTTATTCAAATTTTTATGTCAAGTTTCCTAACTCTAATTTTTATAAAGTTTTTGCCACTTAAGGGCTTGTTTTTCCATGATGATCCTACACATACCCCCATGTTGAAATCTCCACCCAGTATCTGGGGGATTTTCGACAGGTTGGCAAGCAATTTCCAAAGAGTAGGTCTCTCCTTGTGGTCATTGGGGCATTAATGGAGCATATTATAAGTGCAATACCATCCTTTTCCAAATTCACCCATTCTTCCCTATTGTAGGGGGAGGTGTTATGGTTAGTGACAAATTGGCACCACCTGCTAGAGAGGAGAATGAAAATGCCCCCCTTTCCTTTTTCATGCTTAGTAGTGAAGAAGGAGGAGTCCTTCCAAATAAAATTTAGGTTTTTTTTAGTGGGAACCCCACTGCTTTAGTTTGTTGTAGGATCACAATGTCTTTTTTCTTTTCCAAGTTTAAAAAAATCCTTATAATATTTTTCTTGTCAGGGGACTCCAATCCCTTGAAATTCCAAGAAATTCAATTAAGCTTCATCCTCAATGTTCATGGGGGCTACCTCTAGGTCCTTCTTAAACTACTCAAAGCATTTCGCCAGTCTTTCATCAACCTTTGCTCTTTTCACATCAGGGGTTTGAATTATTATACTTTTTTTCTTCCTTTTCTTTTTTGACAATTGTATGTTTTTTTTCCACAGGGATGGACATACTATTCTTCCTCAGCCTTCTAGGGTTTGACCTAGGTTTAGGGGCCTTATCAGCCTACTCAATCATGATATTTGCTTGCTTGTTATATCCTATGACTTTATATTTTTCTTTAGTGTTTCTTTTAGCCCCAAACACATATTCTTTTCCTTTAGGAATTTGTTGGGGTTTTTAGAGATAGGGTTTGTACCCTTCTATATGAGTAACATTGGACCTATTGCAAAATCCAAAATAAGATTTTGGTACATTGCAGAGTTACCTTTTTTGCATCCTCTGTCTTAGGGTTTTGTTGAAGAGCGGAGTTGCTAGTGTCACAACCCGTTTAATTAGCTTAGTTTAATCACTTAATTACTATATTAATTGTTTAATAACAAGTGATTAAGAAATTCAATTTAGTTATGTTAATTATTAATTGAAGGTAGTTAAACAAAAATGTTTATAACAATGATGGCTAATTGTGTGTTCTATTTCATAAGTGAATAATGAATTGTTGACATTTTCTCATATTGGAGATAGAGTATCATCGAAGAGAAGGTTCTAGTTGGTGTGATAACTTGTCATGATCGAATCATGCACACACACACCCACACTTAGAGTCATGTAGCTAAGTTGTATAATACTAGTGTATATATGTGTTCCTCACTTGTATATAGTTTTCTAAGGATAAAACCTCGAGAGCTTGTGTCAATATTGGGTCATGAGCCAAACTTAGTACAAGAGTGTGCTAAGTGTTGATATGTAGTTTTTAAACAAGTTTAGTTGAAATGAAACCCAAATTGAATGCAAATTGACACGAGAATGCAAATAATACTTTTCCTTTTAATTATTAAAATGATAAAGAAATAAAAACTTAATACTAAATAAATAAAACTACCTTTTTAATATTACTACTACTATAATAAATAGATGAAAAATAATATTATATTTAATATTGTGTGCTAGTATTTTTAGTTTTTTTTTTTAAATGAAGGATAAAGTGACATTAATACTAATTTCATTAAAAAAAAAAAGCATATATTTATAAAGGTATGCTTATACTTTATTTTATCCTAAAAGAGAAATGAGACTAAAGTTACGAAAGTTGGGAGAGAAAAGAAACATATAAATATATCCCCACATGCTTTGAAGAGGCTTCACCATCTGGAAAAAATTCAAGGTGGAGGAAGCTAGAGAAAGGTTGTAAAACTTGGCTTTGCACTTCCCAATAGCATTTTTTTTTATTAAAGGCTTGAAGGAATTTTCAAAAGGTGGGAGAAGGCATAGAAAATGGAGGGAAGAGGTAGATTTTTAGAGGAGGGCTTTCAGTGTAAATTGGAATTTCTCTTGGCTTCCAAGCCCTCTAACAACCAGGGCACAAAAATTGGGAAGGAAAATGCGTCTTGATGTCACGTAAGGTCTTTCTATGCTTTGCATTTATGTGATTCTTGTGAGCCTTTTGTTTGGTTTTGTGCTCTATTGTATAGGGTGTAGCCTGGTTGATTTTAGATGGAAATAATTAGATATAGTTGGTACCATAATATTTTGTTCCTCTCCCCATGAATGCTTAGTTTTATGCTAGTACATATAAGCATAGATAGCTCATATCATTTCACTAATAGCCAACTTTCCTCATGTACATAATAAATTGGCACTTCAGCTGCTTTGATACTCTATTACATTTAAAATATGCACAATTTAAAGCAAACAATGCCTGCAATGCTTTACATATTGTGAACTGATTTTTTTTTGTTAAGTAGGATATGGTCTGCGATGTTTTATTTTTCTCTACAAATCATGACATGTTTGGTTCCTCTCCATGGATTCTTTTATTTTATATGATAATTTTGACTGACTTTTTTCTATGGGCTATTGTCAGCTACCCAAAATGAACTTACCCAATTTATAAGTTTCCCTCCTTGAGTCTTTAACACTTGCTAAGGGAAATTTGTTTTTGGAAGTTTGATATGAGGCATAACTACCATATGTTAACTTATATTGCATAAATGAGTAATAATTTTTGATTATTCAAGTCAAAAGTGTTTTTTATTTGACTGTAGTATAGAAGAATCAAATCACAGTTTGCTGATTTTACTCTTCTTATCTAGAGAAAGATACCAAATATAAATATAATATGAATAAGTTGTGCTTAATCCCTACCCTTTTCCAAACTTTTAATTACCATATGTAACTTTCAAGTCTATGAAATCATATTTGCAGTATTAAGTTACGAGTTTATTACAAGTTTAGAAAGGAAATAGGATAACATAAGTTTGAAGGAACCAAAAAAAATGTAAATATCAAAGAGAACTAGATTCCCATATATATATATATATATACATCAAGTTAAATGAAGGCCAGTTCATGATATTTGAATTACAACTAAAACTAAGTGGCATTTAATATCATTTGTGCTCTTGATATATGTACTATGATCTACATTTTATGTTTCACAAATGGATACTTCAAGTATCATTTGTGATTATGCAACCATTGCCTATTCAAATAATCCGATCTTCTAAAACCACTACAAGATTATATGTACATTTAAACATAGTTAACAGTGTTTTATTTTATTATATTGTTGTTCTGAGTAAAAATAGTAAGCTAACTTGGAGAGAAAACTACTTGCGTGAGTTTGAGTTTCTTGTAAAAAAAATTCTGGGTTTCATTCTTTACTGTTTTCCCTTTCCAAATCATATTAAAAATTTAATTTTGGCCAAGCAATGAGAAAGATATGGCCATTCAAATTCTCCCTTATTTGTTGCAAACTGCAGATTGAAAGTTGTGAATTCATTTATATGGTTAAGTATGCAATTTAACAATTATTATCATCATTTATGAGTATATTATGATGAATATGGGTGAACTTGTTTATTAACCCTCATTGGATTCTAGGGAATGGTTCTATATTTGGGAATTAACAATGGGGAAATATGATCAATTGTTGGATCCTAAATCGCTAGTAGTAAGTGGATTTAGGAAACATGTGGAATATGGAGTAGCCTTCTTGGCATAGTATTTAATAAACAACATTACCTTGTATATATATTGTTACCTAATTCCAATATGGGCATAATATTTGATAAATTCCATTACCTTAAATATATATTATTGCCTAATGCCAATATGGGATTTGTCTTATGTTTACTATTTTACGGACTTTATAGAATATTAAGACATCATTCTAAGATGATTGAGACACTCTAGATTGTAAACATTGATTTTCATTGATACCCATGCATAAGTTTGTTGCCTTGGTGGATTTATGTCATCCTCCATGATATGTTTTAGACAAGTGTATTAGATATGTGATGCATGAGCATATAGGTATGCTAAGTGACAATATATCACATAAAGAAATGGATTCCATCATGCATGTTGGCTACATATTGCTAGATCCTTTGTGATGGGTCAAACTTCTCCAATGGAGTAGCACAGGAAATCTAATGCTTCATGGTAGGGTGGATATCACTTTGATGATGCTCTCTCTCTCTCTCTTTCTTCCACTTCAAGTAATAGAAGTAGATGGTATAGGTTCTCTACTAAAAATGATGATATATTGTTTATTTTGTATATTATTTAGTTAGATGAGTAAATGAATCTTACTTGAATACTTATATTCGTCATTTGCAACATGACAATTTTGAGTTGTTATAAAAGAGCATAGTTGTTATAACTAGATTGGTTGCATATGTTATCAACCTGATTTCATAATGTGTGTACTAGTAGTTGTATCTTATTATGATTCGAGTTTTATACTTATGCCAAGGTATTGCAAATGGACTCAAGTGATAATGGTAATAGTTGTAGAAGCATTTTATATGTTAGAAAATAAAAGGTCAACTGTTTGACACCTTTGGATTGGATCTACATTAGCTTCATATATTTCATTGCTTTCCATACTTAAGGAGTGATTAAATGAGTGATTATTCACTAATTTACATACCTTATTAGTGATTAAATAGGTGGTTGTTACATATGATATCAAAGCTCTGGGTTTAGCTCTAGGGCCTAGAGTCTGCTACATTAAAGTTGCATTTCTTGAGAATTTGGAACAAATCTTAGAATTGAGCTGATATCTAGATGAGTTAAAGACTTTTTATTTCTTAGATGGTTTAGTAAATAGAAACCATGTAAGGGAAATATGTTCAATGACTAGAAGATTGCAATCTAGAATGGAAATAATTTGTATGATCTATTTTATTGCTATGAATGATAGGCAATAACCTATGGTGTAAGTGTATGTTAGAATGAATTCAAACTCTTGTCAATTGATTGAAATTATACTTGAACATCACATACTTTATGATTGATGTATTTCATGATTATGGCTTACTCATGAGCTTCCTATGGGTAGGAAATTATAATGGTCATATTTTGATCCTTTAATGTGAATTATTTTTATATATACATATGCAAAGTTCACTTTATGGTTACCATTTTATTAAACCCTCTGTTGTGAATGAATTTTCACTTAAGCTATGCAGTGTATGCTCGATATTGATAGTAGTCAAGGAGCAATATTATGATGCTCGAGATTGACAATAGTCAAGGAGCATACTATTCCAGTGATGGATGTCTTTGGTTGCTTAGTCATCTAATGGATTGTAGGGAAGAAAGATTCTAATGAAGAATAGGTAAGTAATAGTTGGACCAACCTCATAATATAGTTTTGGCCTACCCTAAAGTGGAAAATGATATCTTATATTATCCGAGGTAGGTAATACCTTGGAATCATGAAGTGATATGAACTTATGTCCAATTGAATGTGGTAACGACTCCCTAAGTACTTGTGTAAATGGCCTAGGGTTGTGTGCATTGATAAGTTTGTGCCCAAGTTGCTAGTGATGGCATCAAGTAGTATGAGATGCTTGATTGTTGTCATAGCAGGCTTATGTGATTATGAATCAAGTAGTGTGTTGTTGCATGCAATAGGTTGCATCCATTTCCACTATACTTATTTTTTCCTTATGTGAACATGTGATATATTGTGTGGATTGTCACATTGGGTATATATTATGTCTAATGGAACTACTTATCTTGTGTATATGTGGCATATGTTGGAAAATCACTACATGTGTATGCGATGTGTCACTCCCTATGGGAATGGGGAATTATGAAATGATATGACCCTTGTGTATTGTATATGTTTTGACACTACAAATTGGTAAACTTTAGATGCTTCTATGGATGCTATTGTTGTGATATCTTTGCAATATATTGTGTCATATGTATTAGATGAGGTTATATGTTGATAATTTTGATGCTCCTACTTGTGATGTCCATGATATTCTTCATGGTCATGTTGTGGATCTAGTGTGTTCAATATTTAACTACTTTAGATTCTTGACAAGTTCATATTGATACAATTGTTAAAGAGTTATGATGTTGATTATTTTGTTTATAAGATGCCTAGTATAACATCACAATTGACTATGAACCAAGAGAAACTATGGTTTCATTATGAATAATAAATATCACAAGACTATTCAAATATGTTTA
>VDFB02039493.1:0-16451 GCA_007258455.2 Sequoia sempervirens
GATAAATGGTGGCTTGATAATATCAAGATGTTTAGTTTAGATACAATTCTTTTTGCTTGTCTAGTTTATAGATTCAATGGAGTAGAGATTAATTTAATTTTGTCTATAAGAAAAGTGAGTGACAGTAAAATCTATTTAAAAGTTGATAGATTTCATCATATAAAAGGTCATGGTGATATATATGTAAAGTTGTCTATTCGATAAGTAAAACAAATTATAAATATTGTATATTTTTTAGAAATTAAGAAAAAAAAATCTTTATTTAAATAATTATTTTTTATTAGAAAAGTAGGGATTTGAAAGGGTCTTGACCCTTGTACAAATAGAAATATAGAGAAATAAGCATAACCAAACAAAAAAGAACAACCTAGCAGAACTACAACAAGACTATAGAAGACAAAGCATTTCAAAGCATGAAATACCACCCAACCAACACTAAGACATGGTGGTTTAAAAAAATGTTCCAAAGATTTTTTTTGTATCATAATATTAGGATTGCTCTCCATAGATCAGGTTTCTTCCTTTTTCTTAACAAGGAGAAGACACTGAAGACCACTTATTGAACCAACTTCCAAGCCAAAGTTTCAAAAGAGGAGTCCAAAATTGGTAAAGATCGATTTCCATTATAAACTTCATTTTGAAACTCCTAGAAGGGAGTGGTGTTATCCTTCGCAACAACTAGCATATTTTCCTTTTTCTTCCAAAAAAAGTGTTGTTTCTTATTACTCAAGCAAGTAGAGGAGGCATTTCCCAATTTACCACAAGAATGGAAAATAATTGGTGCATTATTATTCCTAATTTAACATGTGCATCCAATCCACTTCCATCTAACTATGTTGAGATCCCAAATAAAACATGACAACCATTATTATTCATAATTTAACATGTGCATCCAAGAATCTCTTATAGGTATCTTTGAAGGAAATTCAATAGTATTTATAAGCTTGCTTTGAGTATAATCAATGCCTGAATCCTACTTAAAAAAGTTGGAAACACTCTATATATCCATTAATCCAATATATGAAAACATTAATAATATTACTAATAATATTCTTGATCTTCTAATTTCTTTTACCTTATGGTGTAACCCCATATTCTTGTAATAGTTCAGTTCAATGACTAAATATTATTCACCCTTACCATTTATACCAATATATGGGCTTTCCAAATAATAAATGATCCCCTATGGCAACATTAGGTTCGCAAGTTGACCCTTATTCTCAATTTTTAGTGGGTGTAAGATGTATAAACATAACAAACTTATGAAACATCTTTCAATGTTCAACATAATGTGACAAATAGAACTCAATATAACATAACCTAAATACAAGGTCTTTAACTCAATAAATAGATTTCGCATTCTAATACCCAATAATGGTATGATAATTTCTTAATTCCAATATTTTAAAAGGATATCTAGATAATAAGGAAATTAGGCTCATTCAATTATATATATATATATTTATTTAAATTCATTGAAATATTTTAGGAATTTATTACAACCTCAAGTAAGTTCTATTGCATTTGTCTTGAAGGCCATAGTAGAGGCATCTTAATCATAAATATCATTGTTCTAAGTGCCTCCCATGATAACCATATTCATGGCCAAGATACTTATTATATCAACAACCTTACATAACCCATATTGTTCTTACACTTATCATACTACAAGTTTAGCAAGAATTTCTTATCCCACCATTCAATTAATAAGGTTGGAAACTCAAACCAAGAACTAAAAGTTGGTTACTACATTTCTTAGTGTAGTTCCACTTACCTCTACTTGTGAGCTTAAATTAAATAAAAAGATGCCATGATGTTTGACTTCTACTTTTCCTTAAGCATATATTTTCTATCAAATGTCACTAAAATAATAATATGTGTGTGTATTCATATATCTTTAATAGAATTGTGTTAATCATTTTATATAAAATTTGGTTGTATAATAGTCATATATCTACCATAATCAAACTATTTGTCATATCATTAATTAACACTTGCACCCATGGGGGGTTCAAGGAAAACGCCGATAGGAAATTGAAGGTGTGGAAGTAAAATGTGGAGAATGTGTACAAAATAGATTTTGCAAGGAAGCTCTCAAAATCTTTGAATTAATGAAACAGTCAAGGAATAGATCAGAGGTGTGCTTATAAACAATAAAAACAAGAGCAATCAAAATTCAATGCCATCTGAATAAATTGTTCGGGTATGCAACTTGGCTCAAATATTGAGCAAGCACATACAAGCTGGAGTTCCATGCATCTTATGGAAGTGAACTCTTGCATTTTGAGAACTCATTTTAAATAATACATAGATATTTCTGCTATTCTGAAGGAAATTTTTATCATCAAAGATAGAACTTCAATTAATATGTATTTCTTATGTATCAAAGATATCAAACAACTCAAGTCATCTAGACATCCGCAATACCTTAAAAACATATTTTGCCACTCTAATATTACATTATAATCTTACATTTTCACCGGAGAATTAGAACATAAAACTTGGCTGATTTGCTTGTCATCTTTCAAAAGCATAATAAGGATGGATGATTCATCTGGTCTCCCACATAAATGCAGAGTCAAGTGTCAGACACAGCCAATATAAACACATTATATTATCACAGTAATAATTTTAATCATATAAAATAGCTCAACATGTTAAAACTTAGCTCCCAAATTTACTTATAATTCTTAATAGGAGTAAAGAACATACCTTCTTCAAGAGTATAAATATCAAGATTGGACATACATTTCATAAACGTTATTTATACATAAAGGTATAAGTTGCTACGATTTCGGTTACTATTTCCAGAAATTGAAATGCTAGAATAATGTTGTTATTCACACTTCTTGACCAGTGACTCCTTTTAATGCATTTTAGAGGAATTATCAGCAGATGCATGCATTACCTGAAGTGCAGCTTAAGGAGCTGTAAATGGAGGCCACCCTTTGTTTATAGGAAGAGTAATAGTCAGATTGATTGATAATAATGGCTTTCAGAAATAATGTGACAAGTACAAAATAATGATTGATAATAATGGCTTTCAGAAAGAATGTGACAAGTACAAAATAATGATGGATTTTATTGTTCTTCAAGTCAAATATACAAATGAAAGTTGAGCTCACCTAGGAGACAATTCTCATCTGGAAAATATTGATAAAGTTCAAAAGAGAAGTGCAAATGCAAAGGATTTTGCTGATCTTGATTAGAGAGCATTTGAAAAGTATCTACATAAATGCCCCCAAGTAGATGCTACAACTAGAAAGAGAAAAATGAATCTCAGACGATAAGAGCAAAGTAACTATAACATAATGAGATGATAATGAAATTCATTTGCAGAAAGGTGCCACCACTTCATTTTTTATCCATATCTGTGGACCTTGTCATAAATGCTCATACAAAATTATTGAATGGTTTCAATTACAACCAAATGGAACCCAAAGGTATCTATAATGCATCAAAGATCGGCTTAGGGTACTGGTTCCTTCCTCATGCTGTCACATAAGCCCAAATTATATGAGCAACCACACTGTATCATATAAATTAATAAAACGTGCTCACTTTTACACAACAAGACACAGGCACATGCAAAAGGAAACATGCCCTATCACAATGAAAAGGAAGAATCCTACATAGAAACCATTTGAATGAAATGGTTGGTTTTCGTCCAATTTACAAACAATACAGAGACATTTTTTAAGATTGTTCAAAATTATTATGATCTTTATCATCATTAGGTCAAACGTCAGTTGTTTATAGCCTTTCTAAAATGTGATGACAATGGAGCTTAACCTGAACATAGTCTGCAAACATACCTGTATGTAACAACAATAAGTCTGTCTGTCTGAAACAAATACAATCCTGTGAAAGCAAAGTATAAAATATAGTGTTAAAAAATATTCTAGAAGACTAAAACAATAGATTGCAAAACATCCATCTACAAAAAACTTTTTCATTTGGTATGGAATTCACTCTAGGCTGTCTATTGCAAAACATGAGCAAATTAAGAAAGATTAAAAATTGTTGTATACAGAATGATTTGTTTACTATGAGTATCAGTAAAAAAAAAAATGGGTAAACTTTGTATATAGTGTATTGTTACTCTATTAAAGAAGGTAACAATTTAAAGTGTATAACTTTGGGAGACTGTGTAATTAATTGTACTCACTTAAACATGCTAGTGTGAGAGCAAGTGTACACAAACTTTTCTTTCTTTTTGATATGATTGTATGGGTTTTTTTTCATTTTGGAGTAGTGATTCCTATTGACTAAAGTACTCTAAAGTTCCTGGGCAATCTTGGCAGCATATTTTATTATAATTTTTACTAACAGAGACAAAAAATACAACTCCAACAATATTGATTTCAATGAGGAAGTATGCAATACCGGGAATCCATCTTCATGTGGTGTGCATTAAAGAAGATCATAGCAGGTATCAAAGCAATGTCTATCTACTTGATATAAACATGGATTTCGTTGGCATCCACATACACTAAATCTATTGATGCAAATTTTGACACTTCATGTGCAGATTTAGCAAGTTGTAAGAACAGAGAGCTTGTATATTGAAAATAATAAAAGAAAAAGAGAAGAAAGATTGCAATTTTCATCAAGCTGCATGCAGATAGTATCTGTGGCCCTTCTAAAATGAGGAACCAAAACTTTGTCCAACATATCCCTCATGAGCTTGTAAACTTCCTCTCTCTGGACATGTATCATTGCATAAGTATAAAGAACCTACCAGTAGAGATACATAACATTGTAACTCTTCAAAACCTTAGACTTGGAAAATGCTGTAAACTGGTTGAGCTTCCAAATCTGTCAAATTTTTTACACCTGCAACTTCTGGATCTATCCAAATGCTTATGCACATATCGAATCTTCATGATAAATTCTCAGGACTTAAATCATTAGTGACCTTACAAGCAGGAAAATGCAAAGTTTAGGAAGGTGATCTCACAAATTTTTTTGGAGATTTACAGTCACTAGGATACCTGAATTTGGAACACAATATATTTCACTCATTGCCATCAAGTATTATTTTTCTTGTTAGATTGACAAATTTGATCCTGCATCACTATCAAAATTTAATGGAGGTGCCCATTCTTCCATAAGGGCTGGTAGAAGTGGATGTTGGTGATTGTCCTTAGTTAAGAAAAGTAGGTAATTTGTCCCATTTGGAAAAAGTGGAGATCTTGATTATATGCAAGCCAATCACTAGGTTTTAATTCCAACTATATCCTGGTCTACCTAAAATGTGAGTTCAGGAAGGAATTGGGTCAAATGTAAGTCTCCAGAGACTTTGGCAGAGCATATTACCTTAGACCTGGCATCTAAGCCAAAGATTTTTGTGCATTTCTATGCAGTCTACCATTGACTTGCAATTGATTTATTCAGGGAAAAGAATAATGAAATCAACTCTTTACCAAGTTACCGCCAAGTTTCAGACAGATGCTTAGATTATGAAGTTTGTCCTAAGTTAATGCTTTCTATTAGCAGTCAGTCAACTCATTGTTGGGTGCCTTGTTAAAGTTACTTTTAGACTTGTCTAGTCTTCACTGAGCCAATGGAAAACAGTTGTATAATTATAGACGTACATAGACAAAAGACTTATTTTGGCATACAGATACGAAAACCACAAAACCCTTGTGTCGCTTTGCTCCACCCTTTCCAAATCCTTGCCTCCTTTACCACGCCCTGACATTTTCAGGAAACCCTGCAAAGTCCACAAAACCCTAATGAATTAAGGGCATGGCAAAAAGTACAATTGAGACAAACCCTAGGGTCATACAAAATTAGAAGATAGTCTTTGTACTGGATACGACGAATAGGAGAGAGGCTTCAAACCAGTGACTCGAAGAATCTGGATAATGTTTCGTGGTCGAAGAAATCGTTAGAAAGAATTAAATAAAGCTTGGAGTGGTCAGTCGTGGTTGTCGCGAGAGTTTTTTTCCAAACATTTTCCTTAACAAAGAAATGTGGTCTATGGAATGTGGTCTCATCAATGCATGTCGTGATTGAAAATTAGGGGAATAGCAAGAAACTCAGAAAAGATCAAACAGGTCCCCTGTTCCTTGACCTAGATTTCTTGAATGCTGAAAAGAGGTAAACAACGCATAGCTAAATCAACAAGAGGTACGAATGTTACCTGTTCAAACACGAACGAGTGCTGTTGTAGAGCTTTTGAACCTTGAAGGCTTTCAACGGCAGAGATCGATGGTGCCTTGATCTGTAAACAAGTCAGGGCATTTATGCAAGCCAGAATGGCAGGGTCCTAGGCGTATGAGCCCGGGAGGTGTCATCATCCATCTCATGCAATATTTTCTAGTCTCCTCATGGTGCCCGGTGCAAGAAGAGTGGGATACCCGCAAACATATGTGCCCTTCGCTTCACAAATGCCCGTCTCCTCCGTTGACCGGGATAGGGCAACAGGTTTGAATATCCTGGAGGTCGGTGTTGTTTGTCGAAGTCACTAGAAGGTTTGGTGCGCGAATCGAGACCCGCTGTCGGTGGTCAGCCCGCTCGCCAAATGGAGACAGCTGTGACTAATTATGCCCCTCGGGATCCTGTAGGTAGAGCTTCCATCGCTCAAAATGGCGATTATAAATTTATTACAATTTAAAATCATTCAAAGAGAACTTGACCATAACTTCTTTATTAAATAAGATGGATAAATTCATAAAGACTAACCTTTCAACCATAACGGTATAAAAAATCCCTTCTAGTTGATTTTGTTGGCCATTCTTACCTTATTTTTAGGCACCAATTTGAGTGTGGAGACAATAAGATGTTTATTTTTAACTAAAAGTTTCTAGATCCTTTTAATAGACCCATTTTGAGCACATATTATTATTAGTTCCTTCTCGGGAACTATAGCGGAGGCTGGAAACTTAAACAGTGATTAATCTTTTCTCATCCTACCAATCAAAATCATTGCAATTTCTCTAGACATATTTATTTTCGATTATGTCATGAACAAGTTGCAAGTACTTTAACGAAAATTTTGTAGGAAAATGTTTTGGTGGCCTTTGATTCAAATTGCAGATGGCTCACAGGTGTATTTGCATGTTCCAATGCAAGAGACCACACGAGTTTTGAGGGAGGCACCTACTGGTTTTGACAGTTGGCGATTAGGGTCTTTGCATGGAGAGGAGATGTGGCTAGTGTTGTTGGACTAGATAATTTGAACCTTTGCTGAGCTGAAAAGCCTCACGCTTTTTTTCAAAACTTGCTCCCCTCTACTTGTGCCAAAATGGGCTTTCGAATAGTGTATACGCATACATCAAATCATAAAGGGAAGCTAATTTTTAATAGATGTTAGAACTAGTGTCTGATTCAAAGTCACAACCATAGGGCTTCAGGTTGCCCCTCTTCAACCTGGGTCTTTCTCTGCTCTGTCCATGTCAAGAGGCGACCATCCATTCCGACACTCCTCTGAGTCATTCATTTTTGAGTTCTTGGCACTAGATTTCCCTTCCTTTTTGCTTCAAATTCCACCATTGACAAGACAAAAATCATGATATGTAGTGCCATAATCGAATAACAAAACCGAAAATTCAAGGTAAATTCTACTTATGTTTGTGCCAATTTATTTTATCTGAGTGCTATATTTAAGCGGTTTAAAAAATTAGTGAACATTTCACATTTTCTTGGTATCACTCACTATTAATTTTCATGTTTTTAGTTGAATTTTTAATAGTGGTTTGGGTTTTTCTTGTGCATTCATTGTCGTGAATCTCTGAATCTTTTGTTAATAATGTATTTTGTATAATAAATTCTAAAGTTTCTTATGTATATTTAAAAATTTGATGCTATAATCTATGTTTTTTCCACATTTGTGGATAAATAATGTTATTAAATTAAAAAAAGGGGGCTTTCAATTTATTTGATTCTTTTACCCTTTTTTTCAGTGCCTATTTTTCATATCTGTGCCTGTCCTTGCCTGGAAATTTTTGGGAGATTTTGCCGATAGCCCTGTTTTTTAAGTAGTTTTGAATAGGTTTTATTTGTTTGTTTGTTTCCAATGGTATTTCTGCAATTTTGCACTGGATGTTGTTTTGGGTAGGAATGTGCAAGTCTATCATTAAAAGGGAATGATGAGCAATTCTGCAATGTGCTTTACTAACTTGGACAAGAATGGAAAGATATATACCTGAATGGTGTTAATGAGGGGTACTAATATCAATTAGGCTCAAATAGAAACAAAGAGATCCTTCTATCTCATTAGATTTCAAACTCAAGTTTACAGCACAAAATTAGTAAAATTAGTCCCTTCAAGTACGAGTTGAAGAACCCATCTCATGATGTTTCAAGACATATATGACGCCAAAATTATTTGAAAACATCATTACTAGTTATGAAGGCACTTGGCTTGCATACAATCTAGGACAAATAATCATAATTTTTATTTCAAAATATAACTGAGAAATGGCATAAAGCCAAATTAGAGGTTGAATCCCATTTTCATTCATCACTATATCTTTATAGCAAAATTATGAGAGCTACCTGCCAATAATTCAAAACTAACTTCATTAATTATCCTAGACCAAGGCAGCCCTTATTATTTCTTTTATGTGACAAATTTAAGTTCCTTTACATGTCATACAATTCTCCTTTTTTAATTGCAAGCTTGAAATATAAGATTATGCAATTTATTCCAAGAATTCCTAATGAGTTGTAAATGAATATAGCTTTTCTTCTAGATTAGAGTATGTCTAATAATCTCACAGGTGGTCACAAACACTTTATCTACAACAACACATACCACTTTTACTATAGGTTGTGCAAAAAGGGAATTAATTCCAAACAGTTACTAAAAACTTAAACATTAAGTCAAAGAAGTGCCAATTTTTAGAATATAGACCCACAAGTGTGATTAGGCAATATTATGGCTCCAGAGATCCCCAAGTTTTTGCAGTTAAACAGTTACTAAAAACTTAAAATAATTCCTAAAAATTTAAACATTAAGTCAAAGAAGTGCCAATTTTTAGAATGTAGACCCATAAGTGTGATGAGGCAATATTATGGCTCAAGAGATCCCCAAGTTTCTACAGCTAAACTTTCTTAGTCCTATGGTTGGGATAATGGTTAGAACTTTTGATGCACTTTAAAATCAAGTTGTGTGAATATGCTTCTTATTAGAAAGTTATCTGAATTAGATTTGCAATGCATCTGGTAACACTAAAAATTGTCAGTGTACGATGTAGTTATGACGCACAATGTGATTAAAACCTTGATAAATTATCAACTTCTTATAATCTGTCCATCCCTTGATTATTTGTTTCCAATGAATGGCATTGGATGAGGTGGAAAGTTTTGGATGTACCTGCTACTGATTTGTTGGAATGTTGGGGACATTTGCAATCTCCTTGATCCTTGGACTTTAATTTTTTGGAAATTTGAACAAATTTTTTATTTGTATGAAAGTTGTACTAGTTTTTAGTTGTACTAGTTTTCAGTTGATTTAACTATAAGACTGTGACCCTCTCACCAATGCAATGTCAAAAAATTGATGGATTTTCTAGACTCCTAAACCTCCTTATAGACTTAAAACAACTTTCATTACCAAAGGTCTAGGGTTATCTTATAATTTTACATTCAACATTGTGTTTCTACATTTTTTACAACATTTTCCTGGACTTCCATATCAATTCAACTTACAAGCACTTTGAAATTTGACAAACATCTCTCAAATTTCCACTTTGGCTAAGTTGACTTAAGTTTACACTTTATTTAGAAATTAGCATGGATCTTTTAAAATACCAAGAGAATTGAGCTTTATTGCAATTTGGCATGATGATGACCCAAATATAGACACTCTACTTAAATATGGATAACCCTGATCCATTTTCTTGGCCTTCATCATAATTGGCACTTTTATATGTAGATATAAAACATGGCTCATAAGCATAGGAATGTACAGGTGCATATTAGGACAATATATATACTGACATTGAACGGCTTGATTGTGAACATGGAATGGGAAATCTAGTAGAAGTTGTACTTAGAAGGACAGTCAGTACCCAACCACTATTTATTGATGGCTACAAAGACTCCATTTCTCAAGTACCTCAATGTTGTGGGTGGATTTTCTCAATTAACTTGAGGAATTGCACTGTGATGTTCTTGCCATATTGTTTGTATTCTTACTGTATGGACTTTCCTTTGTATTGAATGACAACTCCTTTTTTTCTTTTTTAAGTTCAATCTTTGCACATATTGAATATTTCAAAATTGTATTTGCAGATTGCAAATATTTGGGATGAGGATCTTCAAAGTGCTGTGCAGATAGGATTTGCACAAAAAAACAAGGTCCTTTAACATCTCAAGGCTTTCATGGTAAGGAAAAAGATCAAAAGGTAAACCTTATTCACACATTCCTAATTTTGTGATGGCTAATTAGCCCAATACTAATGAGCTGAAAGTAAACAGTCGAAACCTTGTTTATTATTATAATTTGAATGCCCCAAATATCAAACAATGTGCCTACTATTTAAGCTCTTCCATAATTATGTCCTTACCATTCTTGTTGCTAATTGTAGGTCCACTACCAACAAGCCAAATGAAAATTGAGTTGACTCCAACTAATCTTGCCTACTTATGCTTGATTTGAAATAAGATTGTTCAATGGTTCTAAGAATCATTGGTATGGTGTAAGCACAATTTGGGAGCTCTATTCATGGAAAACTGATATACCAATCAAGAATTCTAATATTGGTGCTTTGAGCATTTTGTACATATGGGTCAATTTCACTGCAATTTAACTCGAGGATCGTCCATAGACCTGAATGAAGTTGCTAGATTCAATCATTCTAGCTCAAAATTAGAGAATTTGGAGCTACATAGGGTTACAATTAACCCAAGTAGCCTTTGAGAGTAGAGCAACATTCAGGCAGGTCTAAGATTTAACTACATTAAGATTGGGCCACTAATCATTATTTGTTCTTTGTAAAATATGTAACACCATCTTATATTAATGTAGTCAAGTTGATGCGGGGGCATCGGTGGTGTGAGGCAATCTTGCATCGCAAAGAGCGATTTCCATTTTGTTCTTGTTGTTTTCTTTTTGTAGATGTTTTTTCATTTTGGATACCTTTTCATTGAATAAGAGTTTCCAACTTTCGAGGCTATTTTTGCTTTCACACTCCATTTGCTATTTTAGCGGAGTTTGAATTGAAGTGGGAAGACAGAAATTTATGGAAGGTTAGGGATGGAAAAATACGGTCTGGTGAAAGAATCAGGTCAAGATCATTCACGACTTGAGGATTATTCAAGTTCTAGTTTACGCTTTTTGCCCTAAAAACCGAGCTTCGGTTTGAGGCACTAAGCGATCGGATGGGCTTGAAAATTTAGAAATGCCAAAGTAACCTCAAAGGTCTATTTTGTGGAAAATGCGTCTTTTTGAGAGCTTTCCGAAAAGGTATTGTCATTGAAGATCCAATGGTCGGATTAAAAGTTATGGCTACCAGAAGTTGGTTCATATTTTAGAAATGTGCTAATTTTTGACTATGAATTTAAACTTGAATTTCAAATTGTAATTTTGGCGCCAAACCACCAAAACACTTATCTCGAATGTTGTTTTTGGTTCCAAACCGAAATGGGTCTATTTATGGGCTAGTTTCTGATTTTTGAGTAAGTTTTTGGGGAAAGAAGTTTGCATGCTGTGAAAGGGGGATCTAGGTAATTTTCTGTAAGACTGTAATTTGCATGAAATACAGAGCTTGGGGATTTGAGATCCTCTGCATGTAAGAAGTTCCATATTTTTGAGTAAAATATTATTCTCTCTTTTGTGAGTGTATTTCTGTGTCTCGGGTTTGCTCCCTCATCACAAGTTAAAGTTTTGGCAAATCTGTCAGCTATGTTACTTTTTGTCATTTGGTTCTTCTGGTATGTTTCTAAAATTTTGAAGCACATGCATTTTTATTATTCCAGTTTTTTGAGAAAGTGATATAATTTGTCTCATGAACTTATGACAATGAAACGATGGGACCTGAATGTGACTGGTTTGTATTTATCAAGAGAAAAAGACCATTGAGCTTCATCATGACATTTTCATAGAGAAAGCATTAGATCCTACCTAAAACACCATGGTCATCATTTTTTGAATATCTGACATTAAAATTTAGCATGGTTGTTAGTATCTAATGCTATTTACAAGTATGAAAGAATAGTATATAATCTGCTAAACTCACTGGCTTTTTATTAGTCAGCATTTGGAAGAGTGGCACCAAACCCTTAAGGTGCAGAACACAGGATGACCATCATCAAACTTATCATATATATGTGTTATTTGGTATTCGACTCTGCTTCATGTTGAGGATTAGCTCATCAAGTTATCATTTGTATGTTCCATGGTAAGTTATCATTAGTATGTTGAGAATTAGGCCTTCTAGGTATCATTGTGGCATTGTTTAAATATATGGATTCAGAAAAGAAAATGAAGAATAACATAGCCAATGGTCCAGGCTAAGTCATCTGGTGCATTGACAGTTTTTGAAAATCACCAATGACAAAGAAAATGTATCTTGTATTTGTTGTTTTGATTAAACATGAAATAAATTTGTTGTAACTATGTGTTGGTCAATACAACCGATCCACTTTGACTATATCCATTACTTGATATATTCTATGATGCTGCTTGTTGGAATGGAAGAAGACATTGTCACTTGTTTCTTTTGCTTCTTCTGTGAAAGTTCAAGGGCTTTACAAATTCAATAGAGCTTGGGCTGACCATAATCATTGCCTGCTTGATTTTGTACCACTTTGTCTTTGATTGGCACAAAACATTGTCGACACTGCAATCAATGTATATATATATATAGATTTTTTACCACTTTGTCTTTGACTGGAACAAAACAATATCAACACTGCAATCAATGTATATATATATGAAGCAAGGATATATCACATACAAACTGTGGAATTTAAAGGGTACAAATTTGTATCTCTAGAGAATAACACATACCTGCTCCATCCATGTATCTCTACAAGAATAGTTGCTTTTGGAGATCCTACTGACACAGGGCATCAAATTATTACTTCTGCTAATGCCTTGTTAGCCGGAAGATTAACCGGTGGTGTTTGGAAGCTTAATGCCATGTTTAAGCATTGAGGTGCATTCCCTAATTTATATCAATGACATATTAATGTCCTAACTATATGGAGGACACACACAATCAATCTACCGTACATATACACACACATACAACAAGGATTGGGATGATTACTTAAGTTAATTTCATTCATAGCTATCACATGCCAATAACCGCAACTAAACACACAAATCCATGTTAAGAAGAATAAAAGCAAAGCGCCTGCCCGTACTAGAGGCGGGGAACTATCTTTACCTTCTACTTGGCGCTTGTTCCTAAAGGCAGCTACTTTCGAGGTCACATTTCTTTAAAATCATTTTATCAAAAATTGCGTACCCTGGTTATGATTCCCATTTTAGCAATTTGTGCCTATTCTATATGTCAAAGTAGAGAGAGGTATAGTTACTTAAATACCATCATTTCCCCCTAAATTTGTGATTTATGAGGTTAAAATTTCACCTAAACATTCCATAGCCAATTTAGAAGGAAAAACCAAATCACTGGGTTAAGGTTTAATAAAGTCCACGTGCAGTGATAATGTTTCATTTAAACATTAACAAAATTTGATGGGTACTCGACCATTTGGCTCCTTCACTATTATTTTCCCCATGTTCCTATGTTGATCCTTTTTCACATTCAAAGCTCCCCTTTCAATGCAGGTGGTAAGAATGTTGGCATTAATTGGGGGAATTTTTATTTACACCTACCAATTGCATTTTCCTTAAATATCTATTTCCTTTTCAACAAATCCATTTTATACTTATCCTTGTTCAATAATCCAATGCCTCCCAAAACTACACCGAGATTTAAATTTCTATCATCTTCACTCCTAGGATTTTCCTCCCATTCCCTACTTAACTTCTCCCTTTTCTTGCAAATTTCTCCTCTCTTTCTCTCTCTCACACGCTCTTTGCATTTCTTCCATGGCATTCTCTCTACCTTTCTTTTCCCACACAGTTTTCTTTGTATCCCTCCTTTCTTTGTAACAACCAAGCTCCAAAATATCACACAAATTCTTAGAGAAGGTAGGGTTGTGGGTATTTTAATGGTTAACATGCCATATTTTCACACATGGCTTCCATATTTCAATCGTCCAAGGATAGGGGTGCCATGATCATTAATGGCACGAGCCCCCTTTGGTCAATCATTCCCTCACCTCTGTTGTACGACTATCTCTTGGAATATTTATTTCTTCTCCCAATGTTTGAGAAAATCCTTTTGTCTTTTTTAATAGTTGATGGACACCCATTCCTATTAATTGCTTTTCCAATGATCCCCCCTTCCTTCACTTTTTGGCTTTAAATATAGGAATGTGACAAGTACATGGCTACAACACATGCTTGGAAGGGAGCAGTGTGGTTAGAGAGATTGTGTTCAGGTATTGGCTTTTAGTGTAAATAAGTAAGAATTAGATGTTCAATATCGGTTTTGTTAGAATTGTTGAGGAGTGGTAAATTCATGTTACAAAATTAGACACTTTGCAGAATGTTGTGATTCTTTAAACCGGTGAGCACAAAAAAATTAGTTGATGGAGAGAGACCATGGGCATCACTTCAGCAAGCTTGATTTATTGATGTTCAGGCACCACTTCAACAATTTCTTGTTGTTAATCATATGGAGATTAGATCATATAACTTTTGACATGTATATAAGTGCAAATTACAACCTAAATTGATTAAACAAGTAGTGTTTATTATTTATCAACATTCTCCCCATAGAAAAAATGGAGAAAAATGGTCATTATTCTCTCCCCATAATGATCATTTTGATTTGAAAAATAAATACTCAAAGATAGTGTTTGCAGCACTTTCTAGCCATCTCAATCATCAACACAATCATACTACAATCTCAATCTACAATCTAGGGACTCGGCACACAATCCAACCACTAACCGAAAATTTTGCTAATGTCTTACAAAACAATATTTGACACTCTTTGTAAACCACCAAACTTCACATGATTACTCTCATCTTTCATATATGAATACTGAATTGTGTACAACCTCTGCAACATACCTGTAATTTTCTTCCAACTTGAATGAATACTCCATCCGCAATTCATACATATGCACTCTACATTTGTCTATCTATGCCTAAACAACTATACCTAAACCACAAATACAAGGATTCAAATCCCAACATCTATCCACTGTATGTCCATTCCTGTAACAATTATCACACTGCAGACTTTGAATTTTTTTAAAAAGTTTGTTAGAATTCATAACTCCATTCCCTTTATCGGGCGTAACCCAAACCTTCATACTTGGGCCCTTAAATAGATTCAATTGGTTCTGTAATTCCTTGTGCATGTTTACCCAATCCTTTACATGTATAACCCATTCATTGCATAGTTTTGAGAACAACATTTTCCTCAGTAGAACTAACATGATTTTCACATTCAAGCATATGATCACATTTATCTTCACACTTTTCATCATAAACAACTTGAATTATATTACACAAACTAGTTGTTTGATTAAAAGAAAAACATTTTCCTTAATAGAACTAACATGCTTTTCACATTCAAGCATATGATCACAGGCTAATAGTTTTGATTTCAATTGATTTTCTTGTGCCTTCAAACATTATTTTTTTTTCCTTTAAACAAGATATCTCATCATTTTGTAGTTTAGTGTTCTCTTTTAACCCTTTCAAGTGTTCTTCCAAATCAACATTCTTCTTTTGGAGTTCTTCAAACAATTTCAATTTAGCTTATAATTCATCATTTTTGTTTTTGACATCTTGCATTTCATCCCTAAGCTTATTTTTGTCACACAAATAATCATATTTTTTCTTACAAATTTCCTTATTACCAGCTATCAACAAAGAATTTGATTATTTAACTTCCAATAATTCTTGTAAAACAACATTTGAATGTCTAATTTCCAAGAGTTCTTCTTCTAAAATAGGATTTTCCTTTCTAATTATTCGTTTACCAATTTTTCCCATTATGTAAATAATACACCCTTATTTCTCCTTATCACACACAAAAAAACACCTTATAATAACAAACCAATAGTCCAATTTTTACATACAACCAAACTGCAACATAAAAAATAAAATAAAATTTACCATTAACTCTATTTCGACTGCTTCAATTCTTATTCAATCCAAAAGAAAGTTCAAATGAGATTTAAATGATAGCCTCCAACAGTTCCTTTTATCGACCCTTAAAAGAAACAACTCCTTCCATCTGTGATTTTCTTACTTTGAAAATACTATGAATAAACTTCTTCTGTACATACAAATTTTGAGGCACAAGATAAGAAAAACAAGTCTAATGCAGATCATCTACACAACAACAATAATGCAACGGTTTTATTTCATACCAATTTCTAAACTGCAATATTTAAATTCATAT